>APFE030342892.1:34487-129620 GCA_000404065.3 Pinus taeda
GGCGGCAGCCCCCCCTGTCCGGGGGGTTTGAGGGGGGCAGGTAGCCCCCCTCTACAGGGTTCGGGGCAACGCCCCTAGAAAATTTTTTTTGGACCCTATATTAGGTTGGGCGAACCTACCTATGGTTTTGGGTCCATGGTTTTGGATGCGATGGTTTTTCGGTCCATGGTATTGGATGCTTCGGCATGTATAAATATGCATTGTAACATTGAAAGGAATATAATGAAAAATCAAGCTGGTAGTCTCAGTTTTAAGATCCAGTGGGAAATTTCTGTGTATATGTGTTTTATGTGTTATGCTCTCGCATTTTTAATTTTCCTGTGATTTAGAATTCGTATGCAGGTAATTTCTGTACGGGGTTAAAAACTACAAGAACAAATATGGCCCATAATAGTGATGTGGTTGTGACAACTCATGGCACAACTCGACATGACACTACTGACATGTAATAGTTCATTGTGGTGTCTATGTCGAGTTGTTGTGCTAATATGTGATGAAATGCTCTCAGTGCAACATGTATTCACCTCTGCATGGAAAATTGTATGTGGTCATCGATGGTCTTGGTCTTTTCTTGACAATACATGTGAATGTGTCCCCTTCGCTTGCTTTATAGATGTGCTTCATGTGTTCGTTCGATCACGAGAAATTCTTCTAGTATGTGCCTCTTTTCCATCCCGTTCATCATTGTGCCATGTTTCATCGATGTACCTGTTCCTACAATCACTCATGATGAGACGACATCAAATCCAAAAATATCCTAGTCTACCATGACACATTGTTTTACATTTCGGTGTAGGTGGCCAAGAGAGGGACAAGGCCATAATACTTTGGAGAGCATAGCAAAGGATGGGATGTGAGGCAACGGAGCACTATTGAGAAAAAAGGCATAGATTTCATTGGGAGACATATTTTCACAATCCGAGATAGGAGTGATAGTTGCCGAGAAAAACCTAACTGGGAGGCAGAACTGTGTAGTTTCTTAAAGGAAGGTCGGGTGGGGTGTCGGGGAGATGCTGGGCTAATCTACGGAATTTTACAAGGGAAAAATAGGAAGGTCATCTAGCTTGGATCCACACAATTTCTCGAGGACAGAAAATGTGGGCAGAAGGAGGCATTGGCATAAAAATTTGCGTAGTTTTCCATAAGAGCACAAGGTCGCGTTGCAGGAGTTGTTTGTCAAAACTGCGCAATCTTGAGAGATAGTCTGGGCCCAGACAGTTCTGCACAATTTTGCATCTGGTTGTGGAACAGGAAATAAGGGCTGGATAGGACAGCTATGCACAATTTATGAGCTGGTTCCATAGTTGGAAGGAAGGGCAGGACAAGACAACTATGCACAATTCCTGAGCTGGTTGCAGAGTGAGCAAGAAAGGCTGGCAGGGCGGGATAGCTCTACGCAATTCCTGGGCTATTTGAAGAGTGAGAAGCAAGGGAAGGACATGAAAAATCTAAGCAATTCTTGGGTTCTTTGTAGATTGGGAAGGAAGGGCAGGATAGGACAGCTCTGTTCTTGAGCTGGTTGCAAAGCGAGGAAGAAGGGTTGGTAGGGCTAGACAACTCTATGAAATTTTGGAGCTTTGTACAACCCAGGGTCATAGCTCAAATTCTTTCTTCAGTTAACTAGTGGGAGGCTTGATGGGAAGTCTTGTGGGAAGCGCAAGGTGGGTCAGCTTTTGGGACAACTTCTACGTAGTTCTGGGAGTTAGTTAGATGGCTCATTTCCAAAATTGCACAGAGTAGGCTGCCCAGAGGATAGCCACAAGGTCTATGTTGTTCTAGGCAGCAGTGCAAGGTCACTGAGATGGAGGGTTTTCTGGTCAACAAATTTTTAGGAAAATAGGCTAAGTGTGAAAGAAAGTGTACTCATGCAAAATGACAATGTGATTACACACTTAGCATGACTTGATGATAGGACACCTCAAACGAAGAAGACAACATATGCTCAATGGGACTGACTCGAAGGTTGAGAGTGAAAAGTGTGATAGTTGAAATATGCCTTCAAACGATCGTGATGACACTTGTGCAACAATGTTTACAACTTTGTGTGTGAGTGTGAGCAATGTCGACAGGGTGAAAACAAGTCATACACACAAAGGAAAACCTTCAAAATTTCCAGAACAAACTCATAAGCATGACATAGTGATCAAAATTCCAAAAGACAATCGGTGATCGATCAAGCAAAGAGGGTGTGAAAACATCACAAGAACTCATGGGATGATCCCGAGTGTTTGCGAACATGAAGGGAATAACCAAGGAAGGATGTTGTAGTATATACAACACAAGGATTATGAGTGTAATTTAGTACTCAAGTACTGTGACTATCTATACAAGTTCATGCAGGAAGAGATAAATTTCCTAGAAAACTCCTCACTTGGCATGACATATCGATATGCTATCAAGATTGAGTAGAAGTTTAAATAGGAGAAGAAATACTTTGGATCTATGAACTTGAAGCATGGAAAAGGCACCCCCAAACAATAAAACAAATGCCAAAGCCAAGGTGGGGTGAACCATGCAAACCTGTCAAAGCCGCATGTAGAGAAGAACACCACGAAGACAAAGAAAGAAATAGGAAAATGGTGTGAGTTCCATAGATTTCCACTCACAACACAAGTGAGTGTCAGGTCAAGCACTAACTGGTGGTCGAGCTGAAGGCTTCCGAATCATATGCATGTTCCAACTATGAGTCAGAAACCAACAAAGGGAATGCCAAAGGGAAGAAGATCATTGATGCAAATCCTAGTTCCACCGTGGCCACAACTAAGATCCAAAAGAATGATGTGGAAGATCTAGAGGAGGGGGAATGCCTCTTCCACTCACAAATGTGGGTGAAAGGTTCTCCACTGCAATTCATTGTTGAAAACAAGAGCCAAAATAACCTCATTTTAGTAGAGGTCATGAAGTGGTTGGGCCTACTAATGACAGAACATCCATAGCCATACACCATCAGGTGGCTTCACCAAGGACAAGATCTCCATGTCAGCCGGCAATGTCACCTTCCCTACAAAATCAATCCCTTCACAGATGAGCTATTATGTGATGTTGCTCCTCTTGAAGTTGGTGATGTATTATTAGGACAACCATACTTGTGAAAATGACATGTTGTGTATGAGTCTAGAACTCACTCTATGATTATTACTTTGGGAAATAAGTCGTACAAGATATCGGAAGTGTCCCCACCTACTACCATCTCTTTGGTCACTACAAAGAAATGCAATAAGCTAATTTCCCAGACCATGAAATTTGTTTTCCTTATGATTTGTTGTCAGGGAAAGAAGAAGGTTGTGGCCGTGACTTCAAGACAAGGCCCCTCTACACAGTAGCAGCATATGGACAAGGTTGTGGAGGAGTACAGGGACATTTTCGCCTCACCTACAGGGGTACCTCTGTATTGTTAAGTTAAGCACTCCATCGATATTACCCTAGACGCGCCACTACCCAATGGACCGATCTATCGACTCTCTATTTTGGAGAACAATGAGATCATGAGGAAAATTCAGGAGCTGTTGTAGAAAGGTCACATTAGGCCAAGCTCATCACCTTGTGGGAGCCCGATTGTATTGGTATAGAATAAGGATGGGACCTAGAGACTCTGTATTGAATATCGGGCACTGAACAAGATCATTGTCTAGAATTGGTACCCAATCCCATGGATTGATTACCTTCTGGACCAGCTCAAGGGGGAAAATATTTCAGCAAGATTGACTTGAACTCTAGTTATCACCAGGTGCCTATCGAACCCTCCAATGTGTAAGAGAATGCCTTCAAATCTAAGGAGATCCTTTTCAAATGGTTGGTCTGTTCTTTCTAGTTAATGAATGTCTCGACAACCTTCATGAGATTGATGGACAACATCTTGTGACCATTCACCAATGCATTCATGGTGGTGTATTTAGATGACATATTGATCTTCAGCCATAGTTGGGAAGAGCACCTCCGACATATTTGATAGGTCCTTCAAACACTTTGAAAACACAAGTTGTGCCAATTTGGAGAAATGCACTTTTGGCATGGCCCGCGTTCAATATCTAGGGTACATCATTGATGAGAAGGGTGTGCATGTGGACCCAACCAAGATACAAGTCATTCAGGATTGGCCAGCCCCAACCACTCTAACAGAGCTCCGCAACTTTCTAGGTCTTGCCAATTTCTATGGTAGATTCGTGTTGGGGTTCTCTCATATCACTTGGCCTTTAAGTCAAGTCACCAAGGGGGGAGGGAGAGAAATTTGTTTTTGGTTTGAAATGCAACATAAGGTGTTTTCTGAGCTGAAGCATTACCTCTACTCTACACTAGTGCTGATATTACCAAATATACAATAACAATTTGAGATTAAGATAGACACCTTCGGCTATGCTATTGGTGTAGTTCTTACTCAGTAGGGGCATCCAGTGGCTTGCCATAGTGAGACACTTTCAGAAATAGTCCGAAAGTATCCCACTTATGACAAATAAATGTACTACATTGCGAAATCCTTTCGTTAATTAAAGCATTACATTATGGGGAAGGAAACGATCATCCACACAGACCACCAACCCCTGCATTTCATACAAACACAAGGGAAGTTGCAGAATGATAACCATACAAAATCCTCCACATACCTACAACAATTTCATTTGAACATTAAGTATAATAAGGGCAACATCAATAATGTTGCATATTGCCTCATCTAACCACCAATCATGGTACTGATCATTATGTTCGACTCCTGTGGGCACGAGACGTCGGGGTGGCCATATATTTATGAGAGAAATCCAGAAATCAATAGCCCATACCAAGCACTCCTGGAAGGTAAGAAAGTTCAAAATTGTCACCTCCAGGATGCACTCATCTTCCACGTGAGACACATCTATGTTCCTTCAAGTGAGTGTGGCAAGATGATTTTGGAGACACACTATAGTCAAGTTGCTGGACATTTCAGAGAAGAGAAAATAGTGGCAGTACTTCAGAATATTTTTATTAGCTGAACCTTCATCAAGATGTTGGGAGGTACAATAAATTGTGCACTCCATGTGCCATTTCCAAACCAACCATCAAGAAGCAAGGCCTATATACTCCTCTGCCTACTCCTAGTTAACCTGAGGAATCCACCTCCATAGGTTACATGTTGGGCCTTCCTTCTACTAAGCATAATAATGACTATGTTTTCATGGTCATCAACAAATTCTCTAAGATGGCCATTATTGCAGCCTACAAGAATAGTATCACAGCAGAGGCCATTGCTAAGATCTTCTTTGAGAAAGTGTGGGTACACTTTGGGATCCCATAGTCCATTTTCTTTGGTTAGGAGAATAGATTCCTAAGTGCATTTTGTTCAAGTATCTAGTCGATGTTGGATACCAAACTCACTAAGTTCACGACTTTCCATCCCCAAACTGATGTCCAAACATAAGTAGTCAACACAATGATCGTACACATTTTGTGCATGTACAACTCGAAGCATCAACATGCATGGGATGAAAGCATCCCCTATGTCCAACACAGCTACAACATAAATCTCCACAGTGCAATGAACCATAACCCATTTTAGGTAGGGTTGGGATTTCAGCCATTATGTCCCATTGATGTGGCCATACCATTTGTAGCTACTCACACAGATTTGACTCACGTTCAGTCCCAAGCCGACAGGGATAACAACTTCATTGAGCGCATTCAACACATTTGTGAGTAGGTCCATGATATATTGGATAGAGTGAATTCTAAGTACAACCATCGACATGATCAACATCAGGTGCCACATAAGTTCCAGGTGGGTGACAAAGTTTGGTTACATTTGCAGAATGAGCTCCTCGTTGGACTCCACTGCAAGGTTCGCCCACTACGATTTGGGCCATACACCATCACCAAGGTTGTAGGGGAAAATGCCTTCAATCTTAGCATTCCATCATTCCTTGTTTTGTACCCAATGTTCAATCTAGACCACCTTCGGCCATACTTTCCACCATTGATGGACACATCCGATGTTGCAGAACAACTCACACCAACAGAGCTAAACCCAGATTGCATGGAACAAACCACAACTGATCGGATCATGGAGGCATAGATCAAGAACACTCATCAACAGAAGATCAAACTATATTAGGTTTTCAAATTTTGCCAACCCCTTCACCAAGGCAAGTGGCTCACAGGGATCAAGTTCAACAGAAGTTTCCCCATCTCATGGAGGCACTCAATCTAATGGGGACCATTTATTCCTAAGGGGGGTGGAATCATCTAAGTGGATATTGGTTGCCACTTTCCTATTCCACTTGGACCCCCAACACTGTCACTTTTAGTTTTTTGGTTTCCTTAATTGTAGCACAATTTACTATTTTTGGCAGTTTTTTGGGTCCTGAACTACCGAAGCCGTTTTGAGGCCCTAAAAGATGATTTTAGGGAAAACGAAGACATTGAAAATATCACAAACTAGCTTGGCATTCTTTTTCATGCTCCTCTTTGTTATCTTCAAAACGAGGTATCATTATAGTCAAATGGAGATCGTATGCCAAAGTTATGACCTTGGGAAGTTGATGTACCAATTTACCCAAATGGGGCCCACAATTTTGGTGCTTCATCTCCTAGGGTTAGGTTTTTCGATGTTTACAGTTTTCCATTGTTTCTAAATAATAAATAAGCTTTTGAACCTCATTGTAACATAGTTAATAAGCATGTGGTTGCCACATATCTTCTAAGAGATAAGCTACCATCGTCCAAGCTAGTTTATTTTCATTCTGTTTGTAAGCATATTTCAGTATTCTAATATTAATGAAATGAAGTGTTATTTCTCCTACATTTATGTTTTTATGTCTATATGTGTAATTTGTTTCATTCATGTTTAAGTTCAGATAAGTGGTATCGGAATAGTCTACTGTTTCTTTGTTTCTCTTTGCATGTCCCCAATGAGGTTAGGGTATAAGGAGTTAGGGATCGACCTAGTTGAACCTTTGTAAGACCAGCCTCGTAAACCCCAATGACCTCCCATGGCAAAAGAAAACAAAGACGAGGGTAGGATATCCTTTCAAAATATTTCTCCAGGAAGCCCTCGAGTGATAGAGGAATGCAATGATGGATAACTTTGACTAGATCCTTCGACGACTACTCATAGGCAATGCATCCTCATCCAATGGCCACTTTGGAGGCACCACTCCTTTTAAGGTACAATTTAACTTCGATATTCATGTATTTAAGGGCTAGATAGATGCATATGTCATAGATGATTGAATCTATTGGAAGAATAGTTTTCAATTCATGACTTTTCCAATCGGGAAAATATTACTTTGGCACTTCTCATAACCACCCCACACGTCAAGGACCGGTGGGAAACCTACAGTGAACAAAAGGACGAGATAGAATCATCACTACTTTAGCCACACACACTTGGGATTCATTTCGGGATGCCATAAAGGAATGATAACGTTTTCCATATCCTTCAACAATTACCCATAGGCGATGCATCTTCATCCAGCAACCACTCTGGAGGTGCCACTCCTTTGAAGGTACAAGTCAACTTCGATATTCCTCTATTTGAGGGCTAGATAGATGCAGGCATCATAGATAAATGGTTTAATCTTTTGGAAGTATATTTTTCATGTCATGACTTTTCCAATCAGGAAAATATTACTTTTTTCACTTCTCATAGTCACCCCACATGTCAAGGACTGGTGGGAAACCTACTATGAACAAAAGAAAGAGAGGGAATCCTCACTGTTTTCAGCTACACCCACTTGGGATTATTTTTGAGATGCCATCAAGGAACAATATTAGCCTGTTGGGAGATATGGAGATAAATACATAAAGTGGACCACGCTATGACAGGGAAGGGACCAAGATGTGCCGAAGTTCACAAATGTTTTGCATGCCCTCTGCACGAAGTTGTTTATCAAGGATTCTGAGCGGAACTTAGTACTTAGGTACCAGGACTGTCTACACAAGTACATATAGGATGAGATGGAGTTCCTGGACATCTCCTCGCTTACAACGATATATCGATATGATGTCAAGATTGTGCAGAAGTCTAAACAAAAGAAGAGATACTTTGGATCTACGAATCTGAAGCAAGGAAAAGGAACCCCCAAAACATAGAGAAAAGGCCAAAGCCAAGGCAGGGTGACCCAGGACAACCCACCGAAGCTGCAAGCAAATGAAAACACCACGAGGAAAAAGAATAACATGGGAAAAATGGTGTGAGTTCCATAAGATCTCCACTCACAACAAAAGGGAGTATTAGGCCAAGCAGTCACCAGTGGCCGAACTAAAGGCTTCCAAATCAGACACATGTTACAACACTGAGTCAATATCCAACAAGGGGAATGACAAAGGGAAGAAGATCATTGATGTAGAGCCCATTGCCAGAATGGCCACCACCAAGATCCAAAAGAATGAGATTGAAAATCCAGAGTAAGGGGAATGCCTCTTCCACTCACAGATGTGGGTGAAAGGTTCTCTGCTACACTTCATTGTTGACAGTGGGAGCCAAAAGAACCTCATTTCGGGAGAGGTCGTGAAGCTATTGGCCCTACCAACAAAAACAAATCTGAAACTGTACACCATCGGGTGGCTTCATCAAGGATGAGATCTCTGCATCAGCCAATAGTATCACCTTCCCTATAACATCAAGCCCTTCATAGATGAGGTATTATGTGATGTTGCTCCTCTTGAAGTTTGTGATGTAGTATTAGGAAAACCATACTTGTCGAAGCGACATGCTATATATGAGTCTAGACCTCGCTCTGTGATTATTACTTCGAGAAATAAGTTATATAGGATACTAGAGTTAGCCCTGCCTATTGTGATCTCTTTGATCACTGCAAAGAAATGCATTAAGATCATTTCCCAGACCATAAAATTTGTTTTCCTTATGATTCGCCCTCAGGACGAGAAGAAGGTTGTGGACACAACTTCAAGACAGGGCTCCTCTACACAACAACAATAGATGGAGAAAATTGTGGAGGAGTACATGAACATTTTCACCTCACCTACATGGGTACCTCTGCACTGTCAGGTCACGCACTCCATCAATCCGAGCCCGGGTGTGCAGCTACCCAATGGGCTGATCTATCGACGATCTATTATACATAATGATTAGATCAAGAGGTAGATTCAAGAGTTGTTGTAGAAAGGGCACATCAGGAGGGGGTCATCACCGAGTGGGAGCCCGATTGTTTCTGTACGTTGGAACGATGGGACTTGGAGATTTTATATTGACTATCGAGCACTAAAAATGATCATTGTCTAGAATAGGTACCCAATCCCATAGATTGATGACCTTCTAAACTAGCTCAAGGGGGCCAAATATTTCAGTAATATTGACTTGAAGTCTGATTATCACTAATTGCCTATCAAAACCTTTGATGTGTGGAAGACTGCCTTTAAATCCAAAAAGGACCCTTTTGAATGGTTGGTCATCCCTTTTGGGTTCAGGAATTCCCCTACAACCTTCATGAGATTGATGGATGACATCTTGAAACCTTTCACTAATGTATTCGTGGTGGTGTATTTTGATGACATCTTTATCTTCAACCATAGTTGGGAAGAGTACATATGCCATGTTCAACAGGTCCTTCAAACCTTGCGACAACACAAGTTGTGTGCCAATTTGGAGAAATACACTTTTGGCATGAACCAGGTTCAATATCTAGGGTACATCATTGATGAGTAGGGTGTGCATGTGGACCCAACCAAGATACAAGTCATTCGAGATTCGCCACCTCCAACCACTCTAAAAAAGCTCTGCAACTTTCTGGGTCTTGCCAATTTCTACGGTAGGTTCGTGTTGGGGTTCTCTCATATCACACTGCCTTTAATTAAATTCACCAAGGGCAGAGTGAAAGCAAAGCTTTTTTGGTCCGAAACCCAATACAAGGTGTTTTCCAAGTTGAAGCATCACCTCTTCTCTACACCAATTCTCACATTACGAGACCTGCAACAATCATTTGAGATAGAGACATACGCCTCCAATTATGTTATTGGTGCAACTCTTACTCAGTAGGGAAATACAGTGGCTTACCTTAGTGAGACACTTTTAGAAACAGTGTGAAAGTATCCCACTTATGACAAAGAAATGTACTCCATTGTGTAGGCCTGCCATCAATGGAAGAATTATATTATGGGGAAGGAAACATTAGTCCACATAGACCACCGACTATAGTTCATACATACACAAGGGAAGTTGCAGAATGATCACCATCTGAAATGGTCCACATACCTGCAACAATTCCATTTGAAAATTAAGCAAAAGAAGGGAAAAAATAATAATGTTGCATACTGCCTTAGCCAATCACCAATCATGGCGCTGATCATTGTGCTCGACTCCTGTGGGCACGAGATTTTGGGGTGGCCGCATCTTTAGGAGAGCAATCCAAAATTCAGTAGCACATGCCAGGAACTCCTAGAATGTAAGAAAGTTCATAATTTTCACCTCCAGGATGCACTGTTATTCCACCTCAGACACATTTGTGTTCCTTCAATCGAGTGTGCCAAGATGATTTGCGAGCGCACTACAATCTGGTTGTTGGACATTTCAGAGAAGAAAAGACAATGGCAGTACTGCAGAAGTATTTTTATTGGCCAAACCTTCGTCAAGATGTTGGGAGGTACATCAAATCTTGCACTGCATATGCCATTACCAAATAAACCATAAAGAAGAAAGGTCTATATACTCCTCTGCCATTATGGTGGCCTTCAAGAATAGTATCACAATAGAGGCCATTGCTAAGGTCTTCTTTGAGATAGTGCGTGTACACTTTGGGATCCCACAGTCCATTGTATCTGGTCAGGATAATAGATCCTTGAGTGAATTTTGGTCAAGTCTCTAATCAATACTGGATACCAAACTCACTAAGTCCACGACTTTCCATCCCCAAACTGATGGTGAAATAGAGGTAGTCAACAGGATGATCGTGCACATTCTACGCATGTACAACTCGAAGAATCCAAGCACATGGGATTAAAACCTCCCCTATTTCCAACACAACTACAACATATCTCTCCACAGCTCAATGTGCCACAACCTCTTTCAGGTAGGGCTGGGTTTTAGCCATTGTGTCCCATTGATGTGGCCATACCATTTCTAGATACTCATGCAGATTCAAATCATGTCCATTCCGAATCCGATAGGGATAAAAACTTCATTGAGCACATACAACACATCTTTCGGTAGGTCCATGATACATTGGACAAAGCCAATTCTAAGTACAACCAATGCCATGATCAACATAGAGTGCCACACAAGTTCCAGGTGGCTGAAAAAGTTTGGTTACATTTTTAGAAGGAGAAACTCGTTGGACCCCACCGCAAGCTTCGCTCTCTCCGATATGGGCCATATACCATCACCAAGGCTGTACAGGACAATGCCTTTGATCTTAGCATTCCACCATTCCTTGGTCTGTACCTAGTGTTCAATGTAGATTGCCTTTGGCCATATTTTCCACCATTGCTGGACACATTCGACGTTGCAGAACAAGTCACACCAACAAAGCTAAAACTAGATTGCATGGAACATGCCACAACTAATCAGATCATGGACATACAGATCAAGAACACTTTCCAGCAGAAGCTCCAACTATATCAGGTTGTCAAAGTTGGCCAACGCCTTCACAAAGGCAAGTGGTTCACTAGGGAGCAAGTTTAGCAGAAGTTTCCCCATCTCATGGAGCCACTCAATACAATGGGGACCATTTATTCGTAAGGGGAGAGGAATGATCTAGGTGGATATTGGTGGCCACTCTCCTATTAAACTTGGACCCCCAACACTATCTCTTTCAGTTTTTCGGTTTCCTTAATTTTAGCAAAATTTACTATTTTGTAGTTTTTCGGGTCTTGAACTTTCGTAACCATTTTGAGGCCCTAAACGACATTTTTGGGGAAAATGGAGAGACCAACATTGTCCCAATTTGATGTAAATATTTGTGTTCGGCCTCCTCTTTGAGATCTTTGAAACAAGGTATTATGATATCAAAATAGAGATCGTATGCCAACGTTACGACCCCGGGAAGTTGATGTACCAATTTACCCAAATTGGGCCCACAATTTTGGCACTTCATCTCCTAGGGTTAGTTTTTTGGTTTTTTAGGTTTTCCCATTGTTTCTCAATAATAAATAAGCCTTCGAGCCTCATTGTAACACAATTCAAAGGCATGTATCTACCACATCACTTCGTAGAGATAACCTACCTTCGCCGAAGCTAGTTTATTTTCATTCTATTTGTAAGCATATTTCACTATTGTGATATTAATAAAATGAAGTGTTATTTTTACTACACTTATGTATTTATGATTATATGTGTAATTTTTTGCATTCCTATTTTAGTTCGGATCACAAACATTGCCAACATGGTCAATTGTCATCACTTATTGTCATTGATGCACAACGATACACAACCTTAGTTAGCCATAGTCAATCATGGTTAACCTCAGTCAACCTTAGTCAACCTTCACCAAGCATGGTCATCCCTCTCAACCTAGAAAATTCCTTGCTCTACCCATTCCTAATGGCCAACTAGGATCAAGCAAAGTTAGAATTCTTGAATGTTGTCAACCAAGGACTCTATAGTTGAACCTGATCAACTATTCTCAAATTGGGAAACCACAATCTATCATAGAAAAGTATGGTCAACCATGACCAAACATGGTCAATCCATGAGACCTTCACTAGGGAAGCAGTATCATACCACACGGGTTCATATTGGGGGATATATATTGAGGAAAAATTAACTAATATATTGGGGGATATATAGGGGGTAAAGGGTTTTAATATTGGCAGGTATAAAAAATGGAGCTCAAAATTAATGAAAAAATATAAAAAGGTATAAAAAATGTTAATGAAAAAATTGACAGCTGCAATAACTAGTGAAAGTAGCGGTTTTTAAAATTGGGAGGGTATATTGGCTTCATATTTGTAGGTGTTAAATAATGTGATTTTTAGAGGTATTCTCCAATATGTAGTCAAATTAAGGGTATTGTTTAAAATTCCACGAACGCATGTGATATGTCAAAGGTTCATTAAGTGAAGCCCTCATGGGTCAGCCATGATCATCTTTGGTCAACCATAGTCACCATAGTAAACATTTGAAGTTATGGTCAACCCATGCTCAACATGGCCAACAATGGTTAATATTGTCACACATAGTCAACATAGGTCACCATTGTAACATATAGCCAACTGTAGCCATGCATTATCAATATAGAAAAACACAATCTATCATAGAAAATTATGGTCATCACGGTCAAATTAATCAAACCATGTTCACCCTTAGTGAAATTGTTCAAGCCATGTTAACCCATAGTCTAGGTAGCTCCAAAGGATCTTGTCGTCCTAGTCGCAGCGGTGCGAACGGTTCATCAATTTGAGCTCGTATGAGGGAGAACGAGCCAGTCAAAGTTTTGGTCAAAGTTGGACTATGGGCCAGGTTTAAATGTCCTACAATTTGACCAACCCCGGGGCATGAAAAATTGCTCCCGAAAGTGGGCGAATTCGTTAGATCATTAATTTGTCTAATATTCGCTATATTAGACAAATTCGAAAAATATGTTTTATAAAATAAAATAAAAAAATAAAAAAATATGAATGAGGTGGGAGGACACCCCCCCCCCCCCCCCCACTACCACCAAAATATATTACAAATTTCAAGATTATTATAGGTTTGATGGGCCATGACCCCTACCAGCCCAACTACACCATATAACAAAAAATGTTTAAAATGGGTCAGCGACCATGACCCCCCTGGTCAACCGCGACACATATAACAATTATTACAAAGGAGTGGGCGGGCCACCTCCAGTAGACCCGACCCACACCCCAACACCATACCATGTACACATATGCCATACATTAAATGTGAGGTTGGCGGGGATTGAAACTGCCCAGCCCACATGGGCCGGCCCCCATCGGGCGACCCCATATGGTGCGTACACCAACAAACGTCCCCCCATTTAATACAACAAATCATCCCCCCGACCAAAATATCCAGGGAACTTAAGGGGTGGACTACCCAATGCAGACCTCACCCCAAAAAAAATATATCAATGCAGTGTTCTTTTTGAAACAGAAGGTGTGTTAATATGGAGGGGTCAGGGTTTGACCACCTGACCTCCTCCTTGTATTTTGACTTTTAATTCCAATCCTTGTTGAATCTACCTTGAATTTTTATATAAACCCTCATTTTCTCAATGCCTGGGGGCCAAGGCATGGCACGAAAATCGATACATAATAATTTTTTTATTATTGCGAGTGGAACCATGAACCCAGGAAAAGAGCAAGCAGAACCATGATCGAGCTAAATTTCCAAGAGGGTGAAATTTTTGTAGTGTCCAAATTGGACAAATTTTATGTCGATCTTACACCTCTGAGTGACACGAACCTGATGGCACAGTCAGAATTAGATCTAAGCAACGGATTTTCATATGACTCGGAGGAGGAAATCTTTGAGAAACCTAGGGGGAACCTAAGAGATTCCTTAAGCCCCATATTTTCACTTTCTCATAATTCAAAATTTTGGAAATTGATTTTGCACTATTCGATGCCAAAAATATGATGGTGCATTCAGATTTTCCATTTGATCATTTCATTGTTCGAAAACTTTTCAAAGTGGAGTGCAGGTGTCAGCATTCAACATGCGAGCAGTCATTCCATGAGATCTCATGCCACGAGATTGATGGTACAACCAACTTCAGCAGTATGACATCCTTTTCTTTTGATGGCCCCAGGATGTGAGGTATATGCAGTGTGTCATGTACTTCAGTTGCTATGAGATGCATTGTGTTGCATAGATCCATGTTTGATGTTTGATGTGGGATCTTGTTTTCTTACTTGTTTCATGATTCCTCCTTGATGTGATGTGGAATCATTAGTGGGATGTACTTGCTGTCGTGAGTCATCATGTTTTGTTTGAGATCCCTCTGTTGTTATGTTGATGGGATTCTCATGGGTCGCCATGTACATTTGCATTGAGATACCTTTTATGCCATGTTGGTGGGATGCTCATTATCATCATGCATGAGTTTAGGTCATACTGATAAGAGTCCTTTTTGAATGAGAGTTCCTACAACGAACATCTCTTGGAGCCACTCCTGCGCGAGGACATTTTCCTTGTATGATAGCGACGTCACCACCTATGTACATCATCACTATTGACAACACTTAATGTAGCGGCCTACACCATCTTGACACCAGGACCTGGAGACGTAGTCCCTCCTACACGAACTCCATTATCAATGTCTTGTTATTTTATGTTGCTGATGATTGTCATGTTCCTCCTTCTTTACAACATGTGTTTATGTTCCTTTATGCTACTTTAAATGCAATTCTAATCACACGGTGAAAGCAAAATATCCTGGTTAAATCCGGGAGTTGAGTCAACTCGGATCAAGTTTGGTATCAGAGTGGTCTTTGCGTGGATGTGAAATGCAAGAATGAACAATGGAACGTGCAATGATAGAGGATAAAGAAGCAATGTACAAGACCATGCACAAAATTTCCAAAAGGGTGGAAATAATGTATGAAGCTCTACAAAAAGAGACACAGGAAAATGAGCAATTGCAGCTTGAGTTGCAAGCCACAGAAGAGGCCCTGGAAGAACTAAAGCACACAAAATAGAATCTTCAAATAGAGAATGTTGAATTGAAGATGCTTCTACATGAAGAGAAAGAGGAAAAACAGAGTTTGCTACAACGGCTGCAAGCTAAGAACAAGGCCTTGGAAAAGTTGCAGTGTGACCCATGTGAGATAAAAAGTAATTCTCTAAATTAATTTATGTGTCCTAATAATGATTTCACTATTTTTTAAAATCATACCACAAGAATTGGCTCCAAACTGTTGAAGAAAATGGGTTATGAAGAAGAAGGCTTGGGCGTTAATGGCCAAGGCAATGTCAACCCCATCAAAGCAGAGGAATTACCTCGTCAGGAAGGACTTGGGTATGTCACAAAAGGAAGTTGGGGAATGTGTCGAGACAGTTAGCGAACCACCAACAAAAGATGATGAGAAGCCCTCATAAGCTCTTTCCAAATCGACAAATGTGGTAAAGATGTTGATTTCCTTTTGGTTTCATCTTCACATAGTATGATTTCTGTTGGAGATTTGGGGATCCCAATTACATGGACAAACATGAGACTCCTTAATAGGATGAGGTACAAGGAGGAAAAATAAATTGGTGTTAATAACCAAGGCATAGATCAACCATTGGAGGTTGTGCAGAGACCTCGATTAGTTGGCTTGGGATACACTGAAGGAGAATGCTCGAAGGTGTTAGATTCTTCCGAGACATCGTCAAAACCGTCGAGGAAAGAGAATGATGGGAAAACATCCCCATCATCCCATCGCAGTGCCCATTGTAGGGAAAGAGCTAAGGCAAGCTCTCATTGCCATAATGACATCAGAGATAGCAAGGAAAGGTATAACCAGTTTTGATATTTGAATGTTCATTTCGATTATAATCATGTTGTTAATGATGAATGTAAAACATGGCATCAAAAAGCATGTCCCTTTTCTAGATTACATATAAGTGTTGGAAAAGAATAGAAGCACACAAAAGGAGGCATGAAAGACCCACTCAATAGTAGGTAAAGAAATATGTTAAGCAGATCTGGAGGAAGAAGATGTACTGTAGTCATTGAAATGGAGGTGGCCATAAAAGAGCCACTTGTTGGAGGCTCCATCCAGAGTAGCGCCTTAAAGACAAAGTATCGGTGCATGAACCAGGTGAAACAATTGTTTGACAAGAAAAACCACCATAGGGGGATGACCCATTCACAACGATAAGTGAAAAATGGTTTCTAGATATGTTAGCTTGTCATGGTTGTGCTTTTGTAAATCATTTGTTGCATTTTAAAATGTAAAAGTGATGATGTGTTTTCCATCACTTGTTAGGCAACAATGATGTCTGGTCTTATTCTGAGTTGTGTGATAAACTGCGAAAGCGATGTCATGTTTCCATCACTTGTAAAAAAAAAATAGTGTTTGGCCTTATTGTTGTAAATCATGTGTTGTAGTGATGATGTGTTTTCCATCACTTGTTGTAGCAACAATGATATGTTGGCCTTGTTTTCATAGCTGGGGTATTGTGTCCATTTCGATGTAAACCTGACCACCAACTATGTGTTATAAACTCATGGCAAGTATGGGATGCTTGGGTGATTAGTTGGTCATGTAAGACAAGCATGTAATCTGCAAAACAATGTACTATAGGCTGCAGAGGTTGCAGGTGTCGGCTCAATGCTTAAGGCTCCAAAGAACAAAGGTGAAGGAGATGGAAGCGAGATCTTTTCAGGATGTTGGTATGCAGACAAGGTATAGAGAAGCTGCAGATTATATTTCATGCTTTGGTAAGACCAAAAGCTCCTCAGTTGGGAGGATTGCTCCAAGTGGCTCCAAAGACACACACAGGACAAAGAGGAGATATGGAAGCTCAAAAATCAAAGTGATCAGGATCCTTTCGAACTAGGACTAGAGCGTGGATCTTGTCTCCTGATCCTAGCGGTACAAACGACTCATCAATCCGAGCTCGTATGAGGGAGAACGAGCCAGCCTAAGTTGGACTATGGGCCAAGTTTAAGTGTCCTACAATTTGACCGACCTCAGGGCATGAAACCTAGCTCCCGAAGCGAGTGAATTTGTTGGATCGTTAATTTGTCTAATGTCCCCTATATTAGACAAATTTGAAAAATGTGTTTTATAAAATATAAATATAAATGAGGTCGTGAGCCACCACCCCCGCCACCCCCAAACTATATTACAAATTTGAAAATTATTAAAGGGCCAGTGGGCAATGACCCCCATTGGCCTAGCTACACCATATAAAATAAAATGTTTCAAATGGGTCGGCGGCCATGACCCCATCAGACCCCCTTCTTTCAACTGCAACACATATAACCAATATTACAAAGGGGTGGGTAGGCCACCTCTGGTAGATCCGACCCACACCCCAACACCATACCATATACACATATGCCATACATTAAATGTGAGGCTGGCGGGGATTGAACCCACCTGGCCCATGTGAGCCAGCCCCCACCAGCCAGCCACATATGGTGCGTGCACCAACCAACGTCCCCCCCATTTAATACAACAAATCATCTGCCCAACCAACATATTGGGGGGAGTTAAGGGGTGAGCCACCCAATGTGGTCCCAACCCCCAAAAAAATATATCAATGTGGTTTTTTTTTTAAATAGAAGGTGTGTTAATATGGAGGGGTTGGGGTTTGACCACTCGACCTGCTCCTTATATTTCGACTTTTATTACCAATCTGTTTACAACGGAATTCTTTGTTGAATCCACCTCGAATTTTTATATAAAGCCTCATTTTCTCAACGAACGGAGGCCAAGGCATGGCACAAAAAGTGAGACATAATATTTTTTTATTATTGCAGGTGGAATCATGAACTTGGGGAAAGAGCAGGTAGAACCATGATTGAGCCAAATTTCGAGGAGGGTGAAATTTTTGAAGTGTCCAAATTGGACAAATTTTATGTCAATCTTACACCTCTTAGTATCACAAAGTCGATGGCATTGTCAGAATTTTCATCTGAGCAACAGATTTTCAGATGACCTAGAGGAGGGAATCTTTATGGCATCTAGGGGAATCTAAAAGATTCATTAAGACCCAGATTTTCACTTTCTTAGAATTCAAAAATTTGACTGTTGATTTTGCACTATTTGATGCCATAAATCTAATGGTGCATTTAGATTTTCCATTTTATCATTTCATTGTTTGGCCACTTTTCAAAGTGGAGTGCACGTGTCAGTGTTCAATGTGCGAGCAATCATTCCATGAGATCTGACATTGTGAGATTGATGGTACAACCAGCTTTAAAAGTTTGACATCCTTTTATTCAGATGGCCCTAGGATGTGAGCTATATTCAATGTGTCATGTACTTATTTTGCTATAAGATGCATTGTGCTGCATAGATCATTGTTTGATGTTTGATGTGGGATCTTGTTTTCTTACTTGTTTAATGATTCTTGCTTGATGTCATGCGCAATCATTTGTGGGATGTAGTTGTTGTCATGAGTCATCATGTTTTGTTTGAGATCCCTTTATTGTTATGTTGATTGGATACTCATGGATCACCATGTATGTTTTAATTGAGATCCTTTTTAAGCCATGTTGGTGGGATGCTCATTATCATCATGCATGAGTTTAGGTCATACTGATAGGAGTCATTTTTGAATGAGAGTTTCTACAATGGAGCATCTCTTGGAGCCACTCCTACGTGAGGGAATTTTCATTGTATGATAGTGACGTCACCACCTATGTACATCATCACTATTGATAGCACTTAATGCAGTAGCCTACACCATCTTGACACGGGGGCCCGGAGACGTAGTCCCTCCTCGATGAACTTCATTATCAACATCTTTTTATTTTATGTTGCTGATGATTTTCATGTTCCTTCTTCTTTACATCATGCATTTATGTTCCTTTATGCTATTTTAAATGCAATTCTAATCACATCACGAAAGAAAAAGATCTTGGTTAACTTTGGGAATTGAGTCAACTTGGATCACACAGCCATGCATTATCAATATAGAAAAACACAATCTATCATAGAAAACTATAGTCATCATGGTCAAACTAATAGAACCATGTTCACCCTTAGTGAACTTGGTCAAGCCATGTTCAACCATAGTCCAGGTGGCTCTAGAGGATCTTGTCATCCTAATAGTAGCAGTGTGAACAGTTTGTCAATCCGAGCTCGTCTAAGGGAGAACGAGCCAGTCAAAGTTTTGGTCAAAGTTGGACTGTGGGCCAGGTTTGAGTGTCCTACAATTTGACCAACACTGGGGCATGAAACCTAGATCCTGAAAGTGGGCAAATTCATTGGATCATTAATTTTTCTAATATCCCCTATATTAGACAAATTCGAAAAATATATTTTATAAAATAAAAATTAAAAAATATAAATGAGGTGGTAGGCCACCACCCCTGCCACCCGAAAAGTATATTACAAATTTAAAAATTATTAAAGGGCCGATGAACCATGACCCCTGTCAGCCCAACTGCACCATATAACAAAAAATGCTCAAAATGGGCTGGCGGCCATGACCCCCGCAGTCAACCGCAACACATATAACCAATATTACAAAGGGGTGGGCAGGCCACCTCCAGTAGACCTGGCCCACACCCCAACACCATACCATATACGCATATGCCATACATTAAATGTGAGGCTGGTGGGGATTGAACCCACCCAGCCCATGTGGGCTGACCTCCACTGGGTGGCCCCATATGGTGCGTACACCAACCAACGTCGCCCCATTTAATACAACAAATCATCCGCCCAACCAAGATATCCGAGGAAGTTAACAGGCAGGCCGCCCAATGCAGACTCGACCCCCAAAAAAATATATCAATGCAGGTTTTCTTTTTAAATAGAAGGTGTGTTAATATGGAGGGGTCAGGGTTGGACCACCTAACCTCCTCCTTATATTTCGAATTTTATTACCAATCCGTTTACAACGTAAATCCTTGTTGAATCTACCTCGAATTTTTATATAAACCTTCATTTTCTCAGTGCACAGAGGCCAAGTCATGGCACGGAAATTGAGACATAATATTTTTTTATTATTGCAGGTGGAACCATGAACTTTGGAAAAGAAAAGGCAGAACCATGATTGAGCCAAATTTCCAAGAGGGTGAAATTTTTGCAGTGTCCAAATTGGACAAATTTTATGTCGATCTTACACCTCTCAGTGACACGAACCTAATGGTGTAATCAGAATTTAGATCTGAGCAACAGATTTTCAGATGACCCGGAGGAGGGAACCTTTGAGGAATCTAAGGGGAACCTAAAAGATTCCTTAAGCCCCAGATTTTTACTTTCTCATAATTTAGAAATTTAACAGTTGATTTTTCACTATTCGATGCCACAAATCTGATGGTGCATTTATATTTTTCATTTGATCATTTCATTGTTCAGCCACTTTTCAAAGCGGAGTACAGGTGTCAGCATTCAACGCGCGAGCAGCCATTCCATGAGATCTGATGCCGCGAGATTGATGGTACAACCAACTTCAATAGTTTGGCATCCTTTTCTTAAGATGGCCCCAGGATGTGAGGTATATGCAGTACGTCATGTACTTATTTTTTTATGAGATGCATTGTGATACGTAGATCCTTGTTTGATTTTTGATGTGGGATCTTGTTTTCTTAATTTTTTCATAATTGTTGCTTGATGTGGTGCGGAATCATTTATGGGATGTACTTGTTGTCATGAGTCATCATTTTTTGTTTGAGATCCCTTTGTTGTTATGTTGATGGGATACTCATGGGTCACCATGTATGTTTGCATTGAGATCCATTTTATGCCATGTTGGTGGGATGCTCATTATCATCATGCATGAGTTTATGCCATACTGATAAGAGTCCTTTTTGAATGAGAGTTCCTGCAGTAGAACATCTCTTCGATACCCTCCTACGCGAGGGCATTTTCTTTGTATGATAGCGACATCACCACCTATGTACATCATCACTATTGACAACAATTAATGCAGCGGCCTACACCACCTTGACACCGAGGCCCAGAGATGTAGTCCCTCCTAGAAGAACTCTGTTATCAACATCTTGTTATTTATGTTGCTGATGATTGTCATGTTCCTTCTTCTTTACAACATGTGTTTATGTTCCTTTATGCTATTTTAAATGCAATTCTAATCACATGACGAAAGCAAAAGATCTTGGTTAAATCCGGGAGTTGAGTCAACTCGTATAAAGTTTGGTATTTGAGTGGTCTTTGCGTGGATGTGAATTGCAAGAACGAACAATGGAACGTGCAACGACAGAGGATAAACAAGAGATGTACGAGACCATGCTCAAAATTTCCAAAAGGGTGGAAATAATGTATGAAGCTCTACGAAAAGAGACGGAGGAAAAGGAGCAATTGCAACTTCAATTGTGAGAGACAGAAGAGGCCCTGGAAAAACTGAAGCACAAAAAACAGAATCTTCAAATAGAGAACGTTGAATTGAAGATGCTTCTACATGAAGAGAAAGAGGAGAACAGAGTTTGCTACAACAGCTGCAAGCTAAGGACAAGGACTTGGAAAATTTTCAACATGACCCATGTGAGGTAAAAAGTAATTCTCTAAATTCATTTATGTGTCCTGATAATGATTTCTCTGTTTTTGAAAATCATACCACAGGAGTTGGCTCCAAAATGTTGAAGAAAATGGGCTATGAAGGAAAAAGCTTGGGCGTTAATGGCTAAGGCACTGTCAACCCCATCAAAGTAGAGGAATTACCCCATCAAGAAGGACTTGGGTATGTCAGAAAGGAAGTTGGGGAATGCGCCGAGATAGCTAGTGAACCAACATCAACAGATGATGAGAAACCCTCATCACCTTTTTCCAAATCGACAAAGGTGGTAAAAGATGTTGATTTCCTTTTGGTTTTGTCTTCACATAGTATGATTTCTGTTGGAGATCTGGGGATCCCAATTACAGGGAAAAAAATGAGGCTCCTAACCAGGATAAGGTACAAGGAGGAAAAAGAACTTGGTGTTAATAACCAAGGCATAACTCAACCATCAGAGGTTGTCCAGATACCTCGATTTGTTGGCTTGAGATACACCAAAGGAGAATTCTTGAAGGTGTCAGATTCTTCCGAGACATCATCAAAATCATCAAGGAAAGAGAATGATGGGAAAACATCCCCATCATGCCATGGTAGTGCCCATTGTAGGGAAAGAGCTAAGGCAAGCTCTCATCGCCATAATGACATAAGAGACCGCAAGGAAAGGTATAAACAGTTTCAATATTTGAATCTTCATTTCGATTATAATCATGTTGTTAATGATGAACGTAAAACATGGCATCAAAAGACATGTACCTTTTCTGGATTACATAACCATACATTTTCTAACTATTGGAAAAGAATAGCAACACACAGAAGGAGGAGGCATGAAAGACCCCCTCAATAGAAGGTAAAGAAACATGTTAAGCAGATCTAGAGGAAGAAGATGTACTACAGTCATTGCAATAGAGGTGGCCATCAAAGAGCCACTTGTTGGAGGCTCCATCCATAGCAGCACCTTAAAGACAAAGTGTCAGTTCATGAACCAGGTGAAACAATTGTTCGACAAGCAAAACCACCACAAGGGGATGATCCATTCACAACGATAAGTGAAAAATGGTTTCTAGATATGTTAGCTTGTCATGGTCATGCTTTTGTAAATCATTTGTTGCATTTTAAAATGTAAAAGTGATGATGTGTTTTCCATCACTTGTTAGGCAACAATGATGTTTGGTCTTATTCTGAGTTGCATGATAAACTGTGAAAGCAATGTCATGTTTCCATCACTTGTCAAAACAAAATAGTGTTTGGCCTTATTGTAGTAAATCATGTGTTGTAGTGATGATGTGTTTTCAATCACTTTTTGAAGCAACAATGATATGTTGGCCTTGATTTCGTAGCTGTGGTATTATATCTAGTTTGATGTAAAATTGACCACCAAGTATGTTTTATAAACTCATGGCAGGTATGGGATGTTTGGGTGATTAGTTGGTCAAGTAAGGCAAGCATTTAATTTTCAAAACAATGTACTATAGGTTTTAGAGGTTGCAGGTGACAGCTCTTTTCTTAAGGCTCCAAAGAACAAAGGTGAAGGAGATGGAAGTGAGATCTTTTCAAGATTTTGGTGATGCAAACAAGGTATAGAGGACCTACAGATTATTTTTCATGCTTTTGGAAGACCAAAAGCTCCTCAGTGGGGAGGATTGATCCAGGTGGCTCCAAAGACACACATAGGACAAAGAGGGCTTATGGAATCTCAAAAGTCAAAGTGATCAGGATGCTTTTGAACTAGGAGCAGAGTGTAGATCTTGTCATCCTAATCCCAGTGGTGCAAATGGTTTGTCAATCCAAGCTCATATGAAGGAGAACGAGCCAGTCAAAGTTTTGGTCGAAGTTGGACTCTGGGCCAAGTTTAAGTGTCCTACAATTTGAATGACCTCGAGGCATGAAACCTAGCTCCAGAAAGCGGGTGAATTTGTTAGAGCATTAATTTTTCTAATATCCTCTATATTAGACAAATTCAAAAAATATGTTTTATAAAATATAAATATAAATGAGGTGGCGAGCCACCACCCTTGCCACCCCCAAAATATATTACAAATTTTTCAAAATTATTAAAGGGCCAATGGGCCATGACCCCTACTGGTCCATTCACACCATATAAGAAAAAATGTTTTAAATGAGCCAATGGCCATGACCCCGTCAGACCCCCCTGGTCAACCGCAACACATATAACCAATATTACAAAGGGGTGGGGAGGCCACCTATGGTGGACCTGACCCACACCCCAACACCATACCATATTGCATATGCCATACATTAAATGTGAGGCTGGCAGGGATTGAACCTGCCTGGCCCACATGGGCCAAAGCCCATTGTGCGGTCCCATATGGTGCGTACACCAACCATCATCCCCCCCATTTAATACAACAAATCATCTGCCCAACCAATATATTCAGGGAAGTTAAGGGCCGGGCCACCCAATATGGACCTGACCCCCAAACAAATATGTCAATGTGGTTTTTTATTTTAAAACAGAGGGTGTGTTAATATTGAGGGGCTTGGGTTTGACCACCCGACCTCCTCCTTATATTTCAACTTTTATTATCAATTCGTTTACAACAGAATTCCTTGTTGAATCCGCCTCAAATTTTTATATAAACCCTCAATTTCGCAGTTAACGGAGGCTAAGGCATGGCACAAAAATTGAGACATAATATTTTTTTATTATTGCAAGTCGAACAATGAACCTAGGAAAAGAGCAGGCAGAATCATGATTGAGCCAAATTTCCAGGAGGGTGAAATTTTTGTAGTGTCCAAATTGGACAAATATTATGTTGATATTACACCTCTTAGCGACAAAAAGCTGATGGCGTAGTCGAAATTTTGATTTGAACAACAGATTTTCAGATGACCTGGAGGAGGGAATGTTTGAGGAATCTAAGGGAATCTAAAAGATTCCTTAAGCCCCATATTTTCACTTTCTCATAATTTAGAAATTTGATAGTTGATTTTGCACTATGCGATGCCACAAATATGATGGTGCATTCAGATTTTCCATTTTATCATTTAATTGTTTGGCCACTTTTCAAAGTGGAGTGCAGGTGTCATTATTCAACGTGTGAGTAGTCATTCCATGAGATTTGACACCGTGAGATTGATGGTACAACCAACTTTAGCAATTTGACATCCTTTTATTCATATGGTGCCAGGATGTGAGGTTTAAGCAATGCATCATGTACTTATTTTGCTGTAAGATGCATTGTTCTGCATAGATCCTTGTTTGATGTTTGATGTGGAATCTTGTTTTCTTACTTGTTTGATGATTCCTACTTGATGTGATGCAGAATCATTTGTGGGATGTAGTTGTTGTCATGAGTCATCATTTTTTGTTTGAGATCCCTTTGTTGTTATGTTGATGGTATACTCATTGGTCGCCATGTATGTTTGCATTGAGATCCCTTTTATTCCATGTTGGTGGGATGCTCATTATCATCATGCATGAGTTTAGGTAGTACTAATAGGAGTCCTTTTTGAATGAGAATTCCTGTAGTGGAACATATCTTGGAGCCACTCCTGCGTGAGGGAATTTTCCTTATATGATAGAGACGCCACCACCTATGTACATCATCACTATTTACAACATTTAATGTAGTGGCCTACACCATCTTAACACCGGGGCCCGAGGACGTAGTCCCTCCTGGATGAACTCCATTATCAACATCTTGTTATTTTATGTTGATGATGATTGTCATGTTCCTTCTTCTTTAGAACATGCATTTATATTCCTTTATGCTTTTTTAAATGCAATTCTAATCACATCATGAAAGAAAAAGATCTTGGTTAAATCTGGGAGTTGGGTCAACTCAAATCACATAGCCATGCATTATCAATATAGAAAAACACAACCTATCAAAGAAAACTATGGTCATCATGGTCAAATTAATCAAACCATGTTCACCCTTAGTGAACTTGGTCAAGCTATGTTCACCCATAGTGAATGTTTTAAAATGTTTAACAATATTAATATTAATATGGTTTAGAAAACATTGGTTTACTAATGTGGTTGATTATGTTTGACTATGTTTATCATTCAATACTCTTTACTTTGGTCAAACACAATCGCCTATTATTATTGCTGATTAATATTAATAATCAAATATAGTCAAACAAAGTAAATTATAATCAACATTTAAATATTTAACCATGATCAAACTTGGTCAACCCTATGCTTTCCATATTTAACAAGAGTCAATTTTTTCACTCATAGTCATGCTTAGTCAATGTAACTAAACCATATTAAATTATAGTCAACCATGGTTGACCAAAGTCAAACATTGTCAATCTTATTAGGCTAAGGTCATCCTTGGTTGATCACAATCAAGATTTAAAAATGATTAATAATAAAAATATTAATATTAACAAAGTTGACTAATAATAATGATAATAATTAATATTATGACTTCTTAATGGTATAGACATATAACCAATATTGTAATGTGGAAAATATTGTCACAACATGGAAAACATTGTTGCAGTGTTACATTACATTACAATTTATGCAATGTTTCAATGCGACATTACAAAATTAGTCAACCATATTTAATAATATAGTTGACTATGTTCTGTTATGTTTGACATTAAAAAATCTTCAACTTCAGTCAAACATAATCACCTATTAATATTGTCGATTAATATTAATAATCAAACATGTTGTGACATTATAATGGTACATAAATCTATCCAACATTGCGACAAGCATTGTCGTAATATTACATTACATTGAAAATTATCCTACATTAGAATGTGAGAAACATTGCCACAATGTTACATTACATTGAAATTTATCCAACATCGTAATGCAACATTACAAAATTAGTCAACCACATTTACTAATGTTGTTGACAATGTTTTACAGTCAACACTCTTCAACTTTGGTTACACATGATTTCCTTTTAATATTACTAGTTAATATTGATAATCACACATAGTCAACTACATTACTCAAACATAGTCAAACATAGTCAAACAATGTCAACCATTTGTCAAACATAATCATCAATCAAGGTCTTTATGGTCAATCATGATCAACCATGGCCAACCATGGTCAACAATGAGCAACCATGGTAAACTAATGTCAACCATGGCCAACCATGGTCATCCAACATCAACATGGTTAGAATGGTCAACAAAGGTCAATAGTTAGAATATGATTAATTAATATTAATAATGAAACATGTCGTGATGTCAGTTAGAATGGTAAAACCAAGGCCAATGGTTAGAATATTATTGATTAATATTAATAATCAAACATGTTGTGATGTCAAAATCATACATAAATCTATCAAACATTGCAATGTGACAAGCATTGTTGCAACGCTACATTACATTGCAATTTATCCAACGTCGTAATGCAGAATTACAAATTATTCAACCAAATTTGCTAATGTTGTTGGCTATGTTTGACTATGTTTGGAAGTCAATACTATCAACTTTGGTCAAACATTATTGCCTTTTAATATTATCAATTAATATTAATAATCACAAATAGTCAACCACATTAGTCAAACATAGACAAACATAGTTAAACAAAGCCAACCATTAGTTAAACATAGTCAACCATAATGGTCAATCAAGGTCTCTATGATGAACCATGGCCAACAATGAGAAACCATGGCCAACCATGATCAACCATGGTCAACCAAGTCACCCAACATCAACATGGTTAAAATGGTCAATCATGATTAACGATGATCAACCATGATCAACCACTGTCAACCAATGAGCAACCATGGTCAACCTTGGTCAGGCATGACCAATCATGGTCAAACATAATTAACTATTAATTTATTGATTAATATTAATAATCAAACATAGCCAATCACATTAGTCAAACAAAGTCAACTTTTGTACTCCATGTTTAAATAGTTAGCCATGATCAAACTTGGTCAACACTATGTTTATCATATTTAACAATAGTTAACCATGTTCATTCATAGTTTTTCTTAGTCAACGTAACTTGACCATATTCAATTATAATGAATAAAGTTTAATATTTAATATTAATATTAGGGTTTCCGAATAAATTTAATATTTAATAATAATATTAGGGTCTAAATAAGGTTTAATAAAGTTGACTAATAACAATGATAATAATAACAATAACATATTAATATTAAGGTTGACTAAATAATCAAACTTGGTCAACCATATAACATTATTATTAATATTGATAAAGTTGGATGATAATAACAATAATAAGGTTGCTTATATTAACCACATTCAATTATAGTCAATCATGGTTGCCTAAGGTCAAACATTGATAGAATATATTATTATAGGATTAAATATATTGTTAATAGTTGACCATGATCATGTTTGGTCAACCCTATAATAATTATCTTATAGGGTTGACCAACCTTACTCATAAGCCCTAATAATAATAATATTAGTGTTTGTGATTAAGGCTTAACATTCAATAACATTGGGAATCTTTCATTAAGGTTTAATATGGTTGAATTAGGTCAACCTTAATCAACCATTGTTGATCATAGTCAAAATTTAGAAATGTTTAATAATAATATTATTAATATTAATAAAGTTGACTATTAATTAATTCTAACATTCAGGTTAGTTTATTATTATTATCATATGATTAAATATATTATTAATAATATTAATATTAAGGTTGACTGTATTATTATATTATAATATGATTGGTTATATATATATTTTTTTTCTATGTAA
Organism: Pinus taeda; assembly: GCA_000404065.3. Taxonomy (NCBI): domain Eukaryota; kingdom Viridiplantae; phylum Streptophyta; class Pinopsida; order Pinales; family Pinaceae; genus Pinus; species Pinus taeda. The sequence goes on from APFE030342892.1 coordinate 63,220, forward strand.
AGACTAATTCTATTAATAAAGTAAAAATATAGTTACAGTGCAGTCGAGACCTCAGAGGAGGTTCAAGACAGTCCAGCAAGACAAACAAATAGTCCCAGAATTGTGATTTACCAGATACAAAATCCCAGAGCTATATAGAGAAAACAGGGCAAAGTGATAGATCTCAGAAAAAGACAGATTATAATGTGTGACCATACTAACTGGACTACCCAGATATTCATGAGAAAAATTACAGAGCCAAAAATTTGAGACTATAACATGGCTATATGCCTGAGGCAGAAAGATGTTAACAGAAGCCATATAGGCATAACAAAAAGGGGTGAAGAACAGAGAGAGGACCAAAGAAGCAACCATAACCCAGCAGTCTTCAAACAACTGAATTGTTTTCCGGAATCTCCTCCTCCACAGGGCAAGGATAGCCCATCCATGTGTCGTCCACATTCTCCTTAAGAGCTGAGTCGTTGTCATCTAGAGGAGCTTCCAACTGTCGCATGCTATCCGAGCGATCCGCCAGTCGAGCAGATACTGGAACGTTCTGTAGATTGCCATCTGGAGGCTTGGAGATGTCACTGGAATTTCCTTCAGCCTACAAATTGCCACAACTGAACCTGAAACCCACATCTACCCTCTGCTGCGTGCTAGCTCTTGGATACTGAGTTGAAGGGGTGTTCATATCAGCAATAGGTCGAGCTTCTTCCTCTAAGAAGATAACCGTAATGCTAGCCGAGAGAACAGGTTGGTTGAGGCGACTGTGGAATGTGAAATGGGTGGTTTGAAAGGAATTATGCGGGAGTAGCCTGCTGGTTTCAGAGGTAGGTGATGCCGAAGCCAGAGTGATGACAGGTGAAGGAGCAGGCTGAGAGTGCCCACGACCTCCATGACCACACCTTGGCGACAACTACCATGACGACGAACCATGGGCAATGTAACAGGATAGCTAGGAGGAGGAGAAGAGTAGGGAACAAAGCAGATGCCAGTGTGAGGGTGCCTGTAATTCCTAAAGAAGAAGACATGCAACGCCACCTTCATAACACTACAAGAATGTAAAACTGGAGATAATTGCATGGGGGGAGGCCAGGGGTAAATATTGACAGGGAGAACCGAGGCAGCCATGAAATCCAAACCTGGTGAAATGTCTCGAGCCCTCTGCACATTCAATTCCGCATGAGAATGATCTACCTAGATTCAATATGAATCGTTCCCATCTGCGGGAGGGCCTGGGAAGGTGCGTTGTTCTACCACTTGCTGTACCAGCTGCCGCCAAGACCCTGATCCGTCATAAATTAAACTTTAATGCACCCGCATCTGGGTATGGTTGGTTATATTATTAATAATATTAACAATAATAATATTATTATTACTAATAATATTAATAACATTAATATTAGGGTTTGTGAATAAGGTTTTATAATAATAATTTTATTATTATTATTATATGATTGATTATATTATTAATAATGTTAACAATAATAATATTACTATTACTGACAATATTAATAACATTAATATTAGGGTTTGTGAATAACGTTTAATATTTAATAGTAATATTTTCAAGCCCCACTAGCACAACTGGTTGAGGATGACCCTTGTTAGCAAGACAACCGAGGATCAAATCTCACAGGGGGTGGTTGTGCCCTGTGCTAGGGGGAGGATACATGCTAAAAAATCTTGTTAGCTTAGGGATGGAGTGGCAAAAGCTGGGTGCAATCCCCGATTGACTTTGATGGATTGGATGCCCTTGGATCGTGACTCCTCAATCCATAGGTCAAGGATGGAGGATCACATACAACTTGACAAACAAATAAAATATGACAATATTAGGGTCTGTAAATTAGGTTTAATAAATTTGTCTATTAATAATAATATTAAGATTGACTATATAAAGTGACCATAGTTAGATATCATCACCATGTTATTATATTATATAAAAACATAATAATAATAAATAAATAAATACAAGTTGCAAGTCACTGAAGGGTTTGGGCAAAGGGAGGATTTGGAGGGCGCATTGAGAGTTTGGCTTTCCAACCCATCTTGTGGTCCTTTCAAAGCTCTTCCATTGATTATATGATGGTGGGTATGGCTGGCCTAGAAAAAAGCCATCTTCCAGGATAAACCCTCTATCCATAACAATTCTACTGTCGAAGCTTTAGCTATCCTAGAACACTTTGTTGAGGAAAAATGTCTCTCCCCCCAGAGTAATCATTGTATAAAATCCTAATCATTCCAAGCCATGGTTTTTTTTACAAAGCATCATGAAACTTAAGGAAAAATTGTGTAGGGGGGTTCATTCTCTTCCTCTGATAATCATATTTATTCTGTGTAAAAATGGGTTTTGGTATAGTGGTCTAATAATTTGGTAGAACTCTTGACTTGCAAAAAATTTCTCCTATTCTCTTTAGCTAAGAGATGTACTCAAATCCAAGTATATGGGGATTCCACACTAATAATAAAGTGGCTCAGCAACACCCAATATTGTAGAAATAATTTACTCACAGAAATTTTGGAAGAAGCAATTCAACTTAAAAAATCTTTTAATTTCTTTTCTTGTTCACACGTCTACAAGAAAAGGAACAATGAAGCATATCAACTCTTAAAAGAAGGATTGTTATTGGGAACAGGGCCTTGGGATATTATGAAACAACATCATGGCATTTCTACTTATGATTTCTATCACAATCCATAGAGGGATTTATCTATAGGGGCAACAAGGATTTAATTGTTTTACATAAGTCTTTTAACAATTTTAAATAATTTTATAATTGTTCACAATTTATTTAGACAAAACATACCCCCAGGAGGGACATTTGTATACCCTTCATACAATTCATAATTGTTGATATATGTTATTTTGTAATTTTGGTAAAAAATGGCTACATGTTCCAAACCAATTTTCTATTTTTCAATGCACATACACAATGTAGTTTTATCATTTCTATAACTAAACGGAATTATGGTTTTTTTCCTTTGCGAATAATAATAATAAATAATAGAGTCACCATGGTGACTATATATAATTAATTTCCATGGTAATTATAATATATTAACATCGTGACTATTAAATATGGTCACCACATTATAATGGTCAAACTATATCAAAATTAATTTCAATATATTATAATGGATATATATTGTATTAATGGTTGATCATGGTCAAACTCAATGAGCTTTAGTCAACCATATTCAAGCATGGTCAATAAATCCACCTAACAAACGCTGGTCATCAACGTTGTTCTTTCATATTCATCCTTAGTCATTGTAAATGGACCACAGAGGATTATAGTCAACCAAGGTTGACCATAGTTGCATGGTTGATGAAAGTCAACTAAGGTCAACCTTGGTTGGTTGTAGTCATGGTTTAAAATTGTTTAATAATAATAATATTAATAAAATTAAGTGATAATAATAATAATAATAATGATGATGTTAATAATAATTATCTACTATTAATAATATTATTAATAATCATATATTATTTCTCTCCATGCACGTTGACTATCAACTAACATAATCACATTTACTAATGTGGTTGAGGCTAGTTTGTTACAAATCAATAAAAAAGGTTTGACCACATTCTTATTCATCTAAATAAACTTTGTCCAAAACTTGTAGATTTTGTTCTATGATCGGATACTATAAACAACATGGGGACTCGACGATTCTACTCATGCCAATGTGCAAAATTTTAATGGATATTTATAGAGATAATTGTCATGAACCTTCTCTAGTGTTTGCCTCCATCACCCGAGAATATAGGGTCTAAGATCTTTGACGAAAAACAAGAGGAGCTGTGTGTGGAACTATTGGTCATCTGACTTTCGATGCTATATGTAGACTAAAAAAACAATCCTAAAATTGCTAAGAAATATAATGACATGTCAATGCCATTGTGTCTAGATTCATTGGCACCATCCTCTCTTCATGCTTAGGCACATATTACAACTTTTGACAATACTTTATTGGGTGTAGATTTGAACGATAAAAGTGTCTATCAGGCAATTTGTGCCCATACAAATTTATTCCATTTTTTAATTTAAAATTTACATTGGCCATCACAAATTGTAGTGGCTGATAATATACCAATAAACACAAAATTTTCACAAAAATATCGGCCTTAATGTTTGATGTGTGATTTCTTCCTCTTCCATAAAGCTCCAAATCCCAGCGTAAATCCTCCATAAAGTTCCAAATTCAAGTTTATTCCTAGTTTGAAATTTGACATCTAATATTGGAAATGGTAAGTATTATAGTTTGAGACTTAAAGGCAGGTTTCCCCTAACAATTTACACCCAAAATATTATATTTAACATATCAACATACCACGCCTTCAAGTTCATTATCACCTCAAAATTCGAGATATACTTTTGACATGATAAGCATTTTAATTTGAACATGAGAGACATGTTGTGCCTAACAATTTACACCCAAATATTATATTTAGCATATCTTATGTTTGAAATAAGACAATGTAGTTTGTGTGGAGGAAGACCTTAGGATCATAAAATAACTCCACTGACTTCACTTTCTTTTACAAGATTTTTATTTTTTCATCAAGTATATTAATGGAGGGAAACTTTCATAATCTATGAAAGTTGTTGGATGTTCTTCATTATCCTTGCACATAATCCACCTAATGGTTTTATACATATTCCATGAAGTGAACTTTCTCATAATTTTCCACATATTCTCATAATAGTTTAGGTGGGCTCAACATATTTCCACATGTTCCAAGTTGTCTTATTAGTCCCTGCCATAGGGACTATAGTAATCGATATGGTGTCCTTAAAATTAGTTCAAGTTGGTTAGTCCTCCTCCCACCATGTATCGTTGTGTACTTAGCATGACTTAGACCATAGTTTTGTGGTTTAACAGCCTTATTTGGCTTCTTCCCGAGGTAGAATATATATTATATGGATTTTTTCATTTGTATATTTCATGAGTGTAAACTAATTATAGCATTAATTTACAATATTAAATTATATTCCATTGAGTGACCAAAGTTTTCTCCTCTTCAAATATGTAAAGTTAAAATCACTTCTTGTATTTACGCATCCACCCATAGGCATATCGCGAGCCATTGGGGCTACAAATTATTTAGTGAACCATTCAGTGAGCAACTGATCAACAATCTCAAATCTGATCAGGCAACGTCTACATCTCCATTCATGGATGTGATTGGATATGTGCGTCATAGTATCTTGCTTAAGCAATGTGAGAAAATAGGTGCCAATGTCATAGCAAACCAGCAGCTAAAAATGTGTGAGGAAAGCCATGGATAAAGAGTTAAAGTCATGGTAAGTACTTTGAGGCAACTCGATGTACCACTTGGCTACAATGCCTATGAGGGTTCATTGGAAAAGATGGAGATGAATGGAATCATAAACATACGAGTTCAACGAGCACCAGAGGTGATATGTCATCACATGGGCCCGAGGATCTTCTTTTGCTTTCCCATCAAACTTTGGACAATCGCTTGGTATCTTGGACGACACCGAAGGCCAGTATGGAGAATGAAGGATTGGATCATTCGTAAGGTGAGATACATATGGAAACTCGAGTGTGGCCAAGAATGGCAATTGGGTGTTAAGATGCATAAGAGGCTGATAAGAGGGTCTGAACAGAGGATCCCATCCTTACTAGTAAGGATTTTGGCCCCATAGTGGGGGATTTTGGCCATATGGCATTTGATGCTAGCCCCATTGCGGGTTACCTTAATCATAGGGAGGATTTTGACCTTGAATACCTTGGAACTATTCGGTCATAGGTTTATGATAAGAAACATACAGGTTAAAAGGTTATTGAGCCTATTCACCTTGGACATATGGATATTGGACCTATTGTCCTTGAACATACAGTTGATGAACCTGTTGTCCCTGAACAACAGGATTTTGGACTTGATGTCCTTGGTCATAAGGTTGATACACTTGTTTCCCTTAGGCATAGGGATTCTGTACCTGCTGCCCTTGACCAAAAGGATTTTCAACCTGGTGACCTAGGGCGTTAGGTTTTTGTACCTGATGCCCTTGGCCAGAAGGATTATGGACCTATTGATGTAGGACATTAGGATTTTGGGCCTGTTGCTATAACAAAGCTTGACCGTGTTGATATGTAAACAAGGGTTGCTGCTACCCGGGTTTGTTTTTCTATTGCAAGGGTTGACCTTGTGGTTGCAAAATTTGTCCCTGAGGCTGTAGAGGTTGGCCATGCGAGGAAATAGGCAAGGAGGTGTGTGAAGGATATTGCATCTACTGCCGCATGGTTTGCTACAATTGTTGCAAGGGTTAACCTTGCGGTTGCTGCAACTTCCCTTATTGTGGGATCATTTCCCCTTGTTATTGTGTGGATATCCCTTGCTATAATAGAGGTTTCCCTTGCGGTAACAAACTTTTCCCTTGTTGTTGTAGAGGTTGTCCTTTCTATTGCAAGGGTACTTGAATAGTGACCGAAAAATTTCCAAACTGAATTTGGCCATAGCCACCTTGGAAGGTGGATGAGCCAGGTTGAATGTACTTCCTAGACTGAAGGGTCTAAGGTTGATTAACCATTCCTTGATAATCATATGGAACGTATGGAGTTTGGTATTGGATCTTAGCCTCGTAGGGCTACTGATACTAGACATTTCTCGATCCAGATGGACAAATGGGATTCTGAACCTGTTGATACTGGACATTGCTTGATTCAGTAGGATCAGCAGGGTTATGAATAATTCCATAAGAAGGCTGGTTCATACCAAGCCTGTGAGCTTGTGAGCCTCTCACATTGGTGTAACCTGACATCATAAAAACATTTAGATTTTCCCCTTTAGGCAGTGGCACAACTTGGCCGTTGACTAGAGGGATGGAAGAACTGATAGAGACATTCTTTGAAACTACTAGTTGTGCCTGACGGGTAACTAGAATTGATGATACAAGGGTGTTCAGAAGGGTGGGTTGCATTGGGACTGAGGTAATAGCTTGTTCAGAAGTCATGTTCGTAATGAACATACCTGAAGTAGGCATCGCACTTGACGCCCAAACAGGGTTATGGTAAAGTGATGAGGCACTAGGTGTACCTGAAACCAACTATGTCATAGACACATAGTTAGGTGTCAAATTGGTGGGAATACCCCCCGTATAGGGGAATCCATCAGGAGGAAAGGAGTGTTCTTCCTCCTTGATAGTTTGTAGAGTAGAAAATTCTAACTCTTCCAGAGAAGTGACTGGAGCATCGCATTTGGGTTCCATATCCAGGAACAAACGACGACGAATGGCCGAAGAAGTATGAGGGGATAGTTCCAAAGGAACACTCAGCTGGTCATACGGACTGTAAGGACGTTGTAGTGATATCAAAACAGGCACAAATAGAGGATTCAGAGGGTAGATAACCAGTCCAAGCTGACTATCAGTGGGTGGTGAGTTCTCAGGTGTTTGAACGAGATTGTCAAGAGATTCCTAGTCAAGATCAGTAGATGACCCATTATTGAAATTAAGCAAAGGATAAGATGACAAAGGTTGAATGGTCAGAAAAATTTTGAGTTCAACAAATTGGTTCTCGAGCGACTCTGGTAACTCAGGAAATGGCTCCTCAGACAATCTTTCAAACGAAGGAGAGGAAGAGGAAATGGGAGAACCAAATGGTTTAGCCACAATGACCTTGTCTTAGTCGACAGAAAAATTAACTTCAAGGCTTTAAAATTTTCTTTAAGGGAAACTTACGATTTGGTCTCAGAAAAGACTAACAGGGTGTTATTGGATCATGGGAAATCAATTATTAAGACGCATAAAATACTAGTGCTCTTTCACTTTTTAAGAGTCGAGAAAGAAATAAGGATGACTCTATCACTTTCGATTGGAAACGAGCTCGAAAGGACAAGTTCTCAAATGATATTTTAAGTTTAATGAGTCAAAAATATCAAATGACTGCTCTGGATGATCTAGGTAAATAGGATTACCAAGCAACCATGAAGTTCATAATACCTCCCTATGAACAGAGAAGTATGAGCAGGCAATCTCCCTGAATGTTGTGTTCGGTGTATCACGTTTGCAAGGCAGCCAACTCGGCTTCCTAAGGATAAAGGATTTCATCCTAGGCGGGTATCCCATTATATACTCAATAGTACGGGGAGCACAAATACGTACTAGCGATGTCTAATGCCGAAGCTAATGACAACTGCTAGGTTTAAAGACATCGAAACACGTCTCTAGACTAGACCTTCTAGATATGATCGATAAATGTCAAATGTGCCTTAGGTTAATTGGATTCATTTTAGAGTTTATCTTGAGTTATGTTTCAGTTTTCAGGTCTCAACAATGCGACTAGAAAAACCTACAATGCAACTAAATGAGACAAGACCCTTTCAATTTGATGAATTGCCTACACTAGAGAGGGTAGAAACTACACAATCAAATCCAAACAACCAAGCAATTGAAAGTAAAATGACCTTTCTCTACTTCACTTTTGGAAAACATAAACTAATGAAAAATGCATTCCAATTCCTAATTTCTTGACAAGCAAATATTTTCTAAAAGTCTTTTCAAAAGAAAAAGGAGTTATTTTTATTTTTACAAATGCCAATGCAATCCTATTCTCTAATGATGTAGGCTATCATAGCACAATGACACAGCAAACTACGATTTCCTACTTTTCACGAAACAACGAAATAAACTTATCACATACAACAATTCAATGAAAGAGTTTTCAAGACAATAAACTCTTCACGCAAATGAAAACATGAAAATAGAGGCTCATTTAGACTAATGAAGCCTTAACTTTACCTATAACAAGATAAGTAATGTAATCCATGCCAGAAGAGAAACATTTAGAAAAGAAAACAAAAAAAATTAAAATGTGTAATAGAGGTCAAAGTCGCAAAAGGACCGCAAACGAAATGCAAGGAGTAAGTACACCTACAACTCTACTCATTGAGTCCACAAACAACTGAATGGACGACAAGCTAGATGCCCTAGTGCCACTAACCACTCAATGACTCAAGAAATCAAGCAGAAAGATGATAAGCCAACAAGCAAACAAAACCAAATGAAAAATAACTTTCTGGTCAGGGAGAAAATGGTCTAAAAGGCTTATGGGGTCAAAATCATGAGAGCAAAACGCACTGGACAATATTGGAGACAAACCCTAATCTTCACTTACAGGCATTGGCGCGACTACCAATTGACAATAGGTGCCAGAGGCTGGTTAGTGCAAATGTTTCTTAGGATATCGAGTTGATGAGCGCGACTGTGAGCAGATTAAGCGCGCTGATTGAGCAAGCCAAGATTTTTTTTTCTTTTTGAAGCAGGCACCATATTTTCTACTATGAATTTAAAACTCATGCCATTAAGTGGAAGAAAAGAAACTGAACCAAAGGGAAAAAGTTGAACTAGAAAAGTTCACACGAAATCATGAAATCCAAGACAAACAAAAGGATGTACTCCCTAGTGGAGTCGCTAATTTGTGGTGAAGTAAAATTATAAGTGCGGACACAAACAAATTCCTCTAGCCCGATAATGGGTCTAGCCACAATAGGTACATTCTATGGAAGATTTCCTTAGGTTAGAAACAATAAATAGGGCCTACCTCTCAGTATGCTTTATCCCGTTTGATGATGTCCTTGTTTGCTCGCTCCAACTATGTCTCACTTCCTTCTTCAATCACCTGAAACAAGTAAACAATAGCAAAAAACAACTATGATAATAAAAAAATTGTAATTAAACCTACCTAACAAGTCAAAAAACATTAATCCATGGACATGTAAGATGACATATCATGTAGGAATCAGTCGATAGTTGCATATATATTGAATGAAGAAGAGATTACAACCACTGTCTTGATGTTGTCGTTCTCCTCTAACAAGACCAGGTTCATACACACTTCTACTAGCATTCCATGATGGCCTCAAAAACAATAGTGTTAACACTCTTCCCTTTAGGCTTCACTCCAAACCAAATCACACTTCTCCCTCACAAAACTAGAGAGCTACAACTATGAATAGCTTTCTATTCACTCCAAACCCAAATAGCACTAGAACACCAACATTAACACTAGTTTGTGCTTGGGAAAAAGGGAGGTTTATATAGAATGAATGGATGGGAGATGTATCTTATTCTCATGGGAGAAGGCTTTATCCCTTGAGGTACTTCCATCATTATAGGGGAAAGGAGCACAAACTGACATCCTCAACCCCATCCGACCAAACCATTTACCAGACTCCCGTTATGAAGCTTCTAGAACTGGAAACTTCGGCTCTTAATTTTAAAAACTTTCCATAACAGGACTAGCGCGACTGGAACAAAGCTCAGTCACTGCAGTCAGTGCTAGGAATAGTGCTAATCCCTACATATCGACGCGAGGAAGACAAGGGCGATTAGCACCAATCTTGTAAACTGGGCAGAAGAAAAGTTTCATGGGAAATAGTGCAAAAGGTAATTGATTTGCTCACGAAGAGGGACATAATGGGGGATTTCTTCATGAAGGGAAAGCATGTGGGGTTCACTGTAGAGGTCCTCTAGGATCAAGGAACGGGGACTACAGGGACAGTGGCAAAATGCTATGTAACAGATGCCCCCTAAAGCGTGAAGGTCAAACTAGAGTGGGGGATGAAATGATTTATGAATTAGTGTGGGGAAGTGTAGTTTGTCGTCAGAAAACCTGCAAGAAAGTACAGATACACATACATAATTGAGAACTCTGTCAAATGGTATGTGAATCATGGCATGGACACAACCATCCAGAGAATTATCATGTAAATGGATCCAAGTATGGATGCAACCATCGATCAAAGAGGATCATAATGAAACAAAGGTATGGTCACAGCCATCCAATAAAGAGAAGGATCACATATGATAACTCATGGTATGTTCACAACCATCAATCTGAAAGAGACATACATATCAACATAACCATGTCATGTCACTTCCCAACCTAGAATTTTCGAATCTGAGTCCAAGGTCTTGCGCTCCAACACGACCCCAATCAAAGTACAAATTCTAACATGCAAATAGATGTGTTGACATCGAACATGCTAGAATGACACACGATTGCCAATTAATGATGTAAATTGTTAACAAGCACAAGAGAAACCACCAATAATTACAATGGTCCTGAAGGTACAATCAACACAATTCACGGAATGTGAACAGAGGAACTGAAGTCGAACACCCATGAAATAACTCGATCGAAATCCAATGATGTGACCTTGTGATCGAGCGTGAAGAACTTGCCATTAGGGCATGCAAGCTCTAAGGTACTAGAAGGGAGTCTCTTGGTCAACTTCTCGGATAATGAGTTGAAGTCGACGAGTAATGACCATGTCGAAGGATGGCCATAATTTTTCCCACATCATCGACACGAGACAAAAGGATGAAAAATGACTTTGGATGATACAGAGAATCAGAGGTAAATGTAACTACAAAAGGACAACTCTTGAACATATCGATGACACAACTGGAAGTTTTGTAGCTTTTGGATCCATAGGATCAGTGGTCATGATGATGTGGTAGAGATCAAATGGAACGAAAAAAATGACAACCCAACCCAGGAAAGTCAATGATACAAAGGAGGAGATCCCAACCTGACACGACGTAGAAAGTGTCATGTTCAAGAGTGAGCTATTGAAACAATTGATTAGATTTCCAAATTTTCCCCCACCATTTCTGCGAGGTACCCCAATTATTTAAAATCGCAAGCTTGAAGGGGATAAAATATGCTTGCACTATAAGTTCATCATTTGGATGAATCCAACCTAGTAAGTTTAACGAGCCTAAGAAAGAGAAGCTCATGTTCGTCCTGGTGACAAATCCAATGTCGTTTAATATTTTAACGAGTCTGACAAAGGTGTAACTTGGTATCTTTTTCATGTCTAGAGAGTTTGCAAAAGACATGGAAAAGAAAATTCCACATGGTCCCTTTTTCTAAATTTGTGTCTCTTGAGCCCGAAAAGTTAGAAAATGGTACTTGAGAGAACCACTTGACCGTTTCAGTCAAGAAGTACCTTTTTAGTAAATAGTGCCTCCCAGCGTAAAAAAGGGGTAAACTTATACTCAGTGCACGATGTTTCCATCCATTAACGAGCTCTAAATGACAAGGGCTCGGCCATCTTTTCGCTTTTAAAGGGTCAGGAAAGAGCTTGAAATTAGACCCCCCATTTTATTCTCTTTTGCGAGTAAAAAGGGAAAAATACTTGGCAATGTTTTCATATGATCTTAGCGAGTTGAGAAAAGAGTTGAAACGTGACTCATCATCATTGTCGAACAACCATCACCTGCCCTACGCAAAAGGGTAAAGTGTATTATCCAGTTCTTGAGGCAAAATAGGTTAAAATATTTAGAAAAACCTGGTATTTTCGTGAAAAAATGAATAAAAAGGACAAAAGTAAATATATTTTTACCATTTAGCATTTTACCTTGCTGTGAAGACTTTTTACTCACTTTTTCCCTAATTGTTTTGGAGAAGATTGTGGGAGATCCGGGAGGTCATTCGCCGAGCCACTAGTTACAAGTAAGACTCAAAGCCCTGAGCTTCATTTTCATGTCTTTATTCCCAGTTTTAACCATTTTTTGGCTTTTTGAGTTGGTTTTGTAAAAATGTTCTTTTCCCTCGGTCGGCGTGACTTCCAACCATGGAATCATGTCGACCGAGGACGATTATCAATGCTTGTCACACCATCGGTGCAACTATTTTTAAAACAAGTGTGCCGGTGCCGTTAATAGGGAAAAACCCTATTTCTTCACAAAATCAGCCTTAAAACTTAAAATTTATGGGCCAAGCATGATTGTTGACTCAAATTAATGGCTTTTACAGGAAAGAATTGTTGAAAATGGTGGACTGGAAAGAACAGGAACATGAGGATGTGGACACCCAGGCACTGAATGATCCAAATTTCTTGGAAGCTTTGAGGGCTTGTGGGCTCCTCAAATTCTTCCTCATACTCGATATGCGGGCCCTACCTGAGTTGCTTCAGTACCTGATTAGTCTTTGGGACATAAATAGTGAAATATTTGTCATTGGTGACCAGGAGCTAGAGTTGGAAACTTCGTATATATATTTCATCACTAGACTGTCCCGAAAAGGGAAACTAGTCAACTTGTATGGGTCACGACCAATTGGGGCAAGCATATCTTCATTTCTTGATGAACAATACCTTAAGGCCCTAAAATCCAAGAGTGGGAAGATTGAGATTTCTAGTGTACGGGATATGACACTAAGAGTGCTTCTGTTGACCATCAACAATGTGGCAAGGTCGCAAGCTGAACATGAGACGAACAAGTCAAATTTCTTGTATGTTATCAACTATACATCACCTACGATCTTCCATTGGGCAGAGGCCATGAAGATCAACATAAAGCACCAATTGCCCAAAGCGAAGGTGGGGAATCTAAAGCAATTTTTTTTTAGATCTGTGATCGTGACCTTGTACTTAGAACAAGTGCCATTGTTCCAATATCGGCTGACTGAGGTAGATCCTCCTATGCCACATGATCCATGGATTGCCTGATGGAGTCGTTTGATGCCCAGGATCACTGGGGGACAACACATGTCATATAGACCTACATTATTTTCATGGTTATGACGACAAAATATTGTCATAGAGGACTAGCCATACAGTGGCATTGACTTCCGTGGAGATCTCGACATTCCCTTACTAGATGGAGAGGATTTCGATGATGAAGGTAAAATATCAAATTTTTAATTTTGAGATTTTTTTTAATTGTTTTTGGTATATATGTGCTTATAACATTTCTCTTGTTAATGAAAATGTTGGACCAGAGTGGCCTGTTGGGATGTCCCTAATAGCCAGGCATGTCCCCCACCCGATTGATGTTGTCGCTCCTTATCAGGAGGGGAGTGACAATGAAGAGGAGACCATGAGGAACCTTGAGGGATTGACTCATGGTATCCCGGAGTATGCTCGGGTAGGAGACATTCCTCGCCAGTACTAGAGACACATGGTGGGAGTATCGTATTGGATCCACCAATTGTTGACTCGTGTTGCACGAGCTATATCATGCTACCACGATCACCACGCTAATTAGTTCCTAGGTCCAACACTTACATTTTTTGAGGCCTGCATGCCACAAATATATGAGGCCTACAAGCCGCTAATGTTATTTTGTACAAATATTATTTTTGGGGTTTTGATGTATCAAACATTATCACCAAATATATATATATATATATATATATATATATATATATATATATATATATATATATATATATATGTATGTATGTATATAGATATAGATATATGCTGTATTTTCTTGTTTACTATGGTAACAATGGTTTGTTTTATCTTTTCACATGTTTCATAAAGGTCTATCCAACACATAATTAGCTAATGCATCTATCAATGTATTCATGCACCTAAGAATATGATGATATGTCAAAATGTCTTTCCAATAGATGAATATGGAGATACATTCTCAATATTTGAGGGTTTCTGATAGAATATTTCCCATTGAGTTGAAGGATGACAAGCTGTGAATCAAGGTTGACAACCAACTCTCTTATAATGTCAAAAGAAATGGCTTCTAACAACAGTTCGATGACCGCATTGTATTCAGCAATGTTATTAGTTGTGCGACCTAGACAGATACCTTGAAGGTCAATCAACTCACCATTAGGGTCATAAATAGAACACACCGTGGATGATAGGTTCTAGGTATTATGACAAGCACCATCAACGAAACTGATGTGAGGAGTCGCAAACATCTGCAAAGCAAGAAAAGCATAGTAAATAAGAAAGTTGTTTGAAAACTAACACACAAAACCACACTACACAAAAATGAATGGCACACTAATCTACATAAGTAACCATGCAAGATGACCTAAGCATAGTACTTCTTGAGGTCAAGCGTGTTTCGAGGCTTATCCAGAGAATTTCCTTCATAATCAATAATCTCATAGGCTCCTTTATGAAAAACATGTTTAACAATGTAGGGCCCATGCCAAATGGGTTCGAACTTGCCTGCCCCTAGCTTATCATTAGTTTGGTCATATAATAAGACCAAATCACCCTCAAAGAATGCACGAGGGGAGACCGATTAATTGAAATAGGACTTGACTCGTTTCTTTCGTGCTTCGATGACCAAGGCAGCGATATGACGAGTCTCATCTAGACATTCTAAATATAAGAGGTGTTCCTCTTGAGGTGATGTTTCGGGGAGGAGTTCAACAGATAACTTGAGTGAAGGCATATCACATTCGATCAGCAATGTTGCTTCCATACCATAGACTAGATGGAATGGTGTGAACCCAGTTGTGTCTGTGGTTGAGGTTCGGTGAGCCCACAGAGCTAAAAAGAGCATGAAATGCCAATTTGACTTGTGCATCCCAATAGTATGTTGAAGCATTGTAACCAAAACCTTGTTCATGGCTTCAACTTGGTCATTGGCTTGAGGGTAATATGGGGTCAAGCCATCATGGCACAAGTCCAATGTGGATGTCAGCTCAGCCATTATGTAATATTTTAAATGGGAGCCATGGTCTATGACAATGGCTTGAGGTACGTAGAACCTAGAAAGAACATGGTTGAAAAGGAATTGAGTCAACATCTTACCATCTATAGAGTATGTAGGCATCGCTTCGGCCCATGTGGTGAAATAATCCACAGCGATGATAATATAGCCATGAACAACCTGGATGACAGCTAAAGCCAACTTCTAGACATGTGCATAACATGTTTCAGTGTTGAGGAGATTACATCTAAGGTAGTAGATAACATGTTCATTGCCTTCGTCGTCATCTTGGACCAAGACCATAGTAATGGTGGTAGGGGTAGTAGCTAGGTAAAGGAATTAATATCGATAATAATCTAGAGGGTGCAACAGAGGAGAATTTACGAGGAAGAACTTAATATCGTCAAAAGATTTTTGGGCCACATCATCCCATACAAAGGGCATTCCTTGCTTTAGCAACTGGGTAAATCTTGTAGCTATCCTAGCATAATTGGGTATAAAATGATGGAGAAAATTTTCCTTTCCTTGTAGGCTCTTTAGTTGGTGCAGTGAAGATGGAGGGGGTAAATTTACAACGGCCTTGACCTTCAGCAGATCAAGGTGAATACCATCCTTGGAAATGATGAAGCCAAGAAGTCATCCAGATTCTACGCAGAAAATACATTTATGCGGGTTTGGCCGAATGTTTTAGTGTCTACAGTGCATAAAAATATGCCAAATATGGTTCGAGTGATATTGGCACTTACAAGAATGAGTGGGAAGATCATATAAGTAAGGTTGGAAAATGTTGTGGATATCATGAAATGCATAGGACATTTCTCGCTGAAACATAGCCCCAACATTTTTGAGGCCGAAAGGGATCTTTTTGTATGCGACCATACGCCATGGATAGGTAAAAGCCATCTTTTATTGATCGACCGATGCAATGTTGATCTGGTTGTAACAAGAAAAACCGTCCATAAATGAAAATATCTCGCTCCCAGCACATTCATCAATGATTTAATCAATGAAGGGAGTAGGATAGTTATCTTTAGGACAAGCACGATTGAGATCTCGATAATCAACGCAAATGCAGATTGTGCTCTATTTTTTAGTCACGGACAATATTCGACACCCAATTTGTAAGAGGGATGCGATAGATGAACCCAACTTTGAGAAGTTTTTCAACTTCAACCTTGATGGTGACGACTTTCCTAGGGTGCACTGGGCAGAGCCATTGGCGAACATGCTTCACATGCAGATAATTTGGTATTTCGTGCACTACAATGCTAGGATCAATACCAAGAATTTCTTCGTAGCACCACACAAACACATCACAGAATTCCTGAAATAGATGAGTATAAGGCTTGATCTCATATGGAGAACAAGATACCCCAATATGCACATGTTCAATGATACTAGGCTTGAAAGATTTTTCAATCAGTATCATTCGGGTAATATTACCCAAATTTCCTTTTTACCATACTTCATGAGTCATGATTAGTGGAAGAAACAGAGAAGAGGACTCTTTGAAAGTGGTAGACATGACCATCAGACGAGGCAGGAATGAGGAGCGATGATGAGTATCGATCCAAGGTTGTTCCTCAAGAGACATGACTTGCATGATACCTTCATCAATAAAGAAGGTCTTGGTTAAGGGATCAGGTGATTCCAAAGCGCCAAGCCACAGGGATTGAGAGTAAGTATCAAGAGAGGTCTTCGTAATAAAAGAATCAGAGGATGCAGAACTTGAAGATGAAACAATTTCCACGTAATAGACTTCGCCGAGACTAAGTGGCATAACCTCGCCCCAAGTATCAACAAGATCTGGTGAAGGTATGACCCAAGGATCAAATTTAACCGAGACCATGTGGACAAAGGAAAAATGAGGAGGTGGGAGCGGAAACATTCCCATTAAGGAAGAATCTTTAAAAAGAGCTGCCCCCACACTCTCATAGGGAGCACTAGTGTGCTTGACGTACATAATATTGCCATCCGAGGAGGAATAGGAAAAGAAAGAAAATTGGTCGATGGCGAAAATATTCCCTTGGTGGGGAAAACAAATCACCCAAAATAGGGAGGAGGCTACGGCATGCATAGCAGGGGTCCACCTCCGACCGAGTAGAAGATTATAATTGAGATTAGCGTCAACAATCTCTATGTCAAATTTCACTGTCTTGTGTTCCAAAGTAATGGCAAGGTTAGGTAAGACACCAAAGGGTTGTGAATCATGCCCATCAAAAGTTTCAAAAGTGTTCAAAGATTGGTTCAAATCAGGAGAACCAATAACCTTCCAACATGCGGTTGACATGATGCAAGTGGAAGCACCTTCATTGATGACAGTCTGGTGGATGGTCTTCTCATTGATGATTACCTAAATGAGAAAGGCAATCTGATGAGCGAGGTGCGGAACATGGTTTTCTAGATCAAAACATATCAAATTGGAATCGATGGGATCAATACCCCTGATAGCTGACAGCAAAGATTTCCGTTGCGATGAGAAGCTTTCGAGAAGCTCGAGAGATGACATCATTGATGATGCCTGAGCCAAATCGTTAAAAATATTATAATGTTGAGCAGCTCGAGCATTAGGATTTTACGAGGATTTCCACAGAACACCTCGAGAGGGTGGTCGGATAGCGAAATCAGGGTTAGGGTGCTCAATATGAAGAGGGCCAGAACTCGAGGTAGGAAAGAAGGGGTTCCTTCCTTATCTTTACTAGCTGCCGAAGCAGGAGTTTGATAATATTTTGATCTAGTAGCCACGTTAATAGGCGTACTCATCATGAACACTTGAGATCCTGAGGAAGTAGATGATTGGGGTTGGTCTACCATTTGGGTCTGCTGAGATGGAAAAGGCTCTTTAAGGATAGAAAGGGTCCCTTTGATGAAAAGAGATCTTGGGTTTTTGCCAAAATCCCCTTTCTTGAAAAATTATTGATCCTTGACATGTGGGTTATGGCCCACAAAGGCTTATTGGAAGCGTTTTAACCTTTTTATCCTTTCAATTTATTAACGTGGATATCGATCATTCCTTAAACACCATCTCAAGCATACAATATAAGTCTAAAACCTCACTATCACGTAGCAATATATGGCTTCTAAAAATAATATGGGCGCCTCTATGTACATCGGCATGCACATCCTTAAACTCATGGATTTTCATTGAAACAAATAACTATTAATAGCAATATTGTATTCCAGCAAAATACCTCTTGTGCGAATGAATCCATACGGGTCAACAATTGGGCGATCACTGAACTAGCAAACCCCTGCCATCAACACTGGGTGAGACCGAATAAAATGCATCTTAAGCTCACATAATCTGTCAACAAGAAAGTGGGGCAGGCAGCTTTAATTACAGAGATAAACGATTGATTGATTTCAGTTACAGTTGTTGCTAATTATTATCAATTCAAGGGAGCTGGGATTAATCAAAACATAGACGTATATAATTAACACGGAATATGAACACGCAGGCATATATAATTAACATTGAGCATGCCCTTATATATTTACAAAACAATTGCATTCTAAGGCATTCCAGCCTTAAAACCAAATCGTTGTAGATTACATTCTATTCATCCACAACGCCTATCTATTATTCTATATTTCACTCTCTATCTCCGTCACATATATATACAAGAAGTGTTATATTGGAAGGATCGATCAGATCCTCTCCTTGTTTTTATGGCCAACTTGATTAGCGATCACTAGTCCTAAAGGTAGCATTTTAAAAAAGAAACAACAGTCACCCACGTGAATTTCTCCACCCTCTACTTTGGAAGGCATTGTTACTTAGAAACTACCCATAAAACACGGGTCTACAATCACCTCCATCGGCATTCATCAAATCTTATCATAATCAAATAGAGGAACAACAATGGAAATTATGCAACGATCAACACGATCAAAGAGGGTGACGTTGATGATTTTTCTTAATCTCGTACATTTGTGCTTTATGAGTGTTTTTTCTTTGAGGATAGCCATTATCCCCTCCTTGTTTTTCTCCAGTAAAAGACTTCCATAATGCATGCATGGCTGTTAACAATGGTAATTCATATCCTCTTTAAATCTACTTTAAGTCTGTTTTTCTGCGTTAAAGCAGACTTTCCTCTATTTTTCTCCCTTCGTTCAGCTTTGTTGGTCCATGTCTTCATTGCTCCACTTGGATTTTTCTTTAATTAGGAAAAGGGTGAGATGCACCTGCATCAAACTCCCGAGGTACAAAAATTTTATGACCTCTTGGTCATATGCTTTTCCTTGTCCCTAGCAATTTTATCCACTGCATTCCTTCACTAGAATTGCTTTCATGTTTTTTCTGTGAGCTGCAACCAACCTCTGCAGTAACAGTCTCCTCTGTTACATGATACCTCACCAAGCCCTCCGCACTCGATCTTTTGGCATCCTTCAATTGAGCACACCTTTCTCTAGGTTGTTGCAAATCTTCTCACCTTTCGCTGCCACCATTTACATGATAATAAGATCATAAACTCTCCAGCTTTAACACAATTGTACCTCTTTCCCCTTCTTCTCGCATTCTTCTTTCTTCTAGCAGGAATCCTTTCCCTACTCTGATACCACTTGATGAAAAGAGATCTTGGGTATTTTCCAAAATCCCCTTTCTTGAAAAAAATTTGATCCTTGACCTGTGGGTTATGGCCCACAAAGGCTTATTGGAAGCATTTTAACCTTTTTATCCTTTCAATTTATTAACGTGGATATCGATCATCCCTTAAACACCATCTCAAGCATATAATATAAGTCTAAAACCTCACTATCACGTAGAAATATATGGCTTTTAAAAATAATATGGGCGCCTCTATAGACATCGGCGGGCACGTCCTTAAACTTGTGGATTTTCATTGAAACAAAGAGCTATTAATAGCAATATCGTATTCTAGCAAAATACCTCTCGTGCGACTGAATCCATACGGGTCAACAATTGGGCGATCACTGAACTAGCAAACCCCTGCCATCAACACTGGGTGAGATTGAATAAAATGCATCCTAAGCTCACATAATCTG
Organism: Pinus taeda; assembly: GCA_000404065.3. Taxonomy (NCBI): domain Eukaryota; kingdom Viridiplantae; phylum Streptophyta; class Pinopsida; order Pinales; family Pinaceae; genus Pinus; species Pinus taeda. The sequence goes on from APFE030342892.1 coordinate 83,661, forward strand.
TCAGCAAGAAAGTGGGGTAGGCAGCTTTAATTACAGAGATAAACGATTGGTTGATTTTAGCTACAGCTGTTGCTAATTATTATCAATTCCAGGGAACTGGGATTAATCAAAACATAGACGTATATAATTAACACGGAATATGAACACACAGGCATATGTAATTAACATTGAGCATGCCCTTATATATTTACAAAACAATTGCGTTCTAAGGCATTCCAGCCTTAAAACCAAATCGTTGTAGATTACATTCTATTCATCCACAACACCTATCTATTATTCTATATATCGCTCTCTATCTCTGTCACATATATATACAAGAAGTGTTATATTGGAAGGATCGATCAGATCCTCTCCTTGTTTTTATGGCCAACTTGATTAGCGATCACCAGCCCCAAAGGCAACGTTTTAAAAAAGAAACAATAGTCACCCACGTGAATTTCTCCACCCTCTACTTTGGAAGGCATTGTTACTTAGAAACTACCCATAAAACACAGGTCTACAATCGCCTCCATCAGCATTCATCAAATCTTATCGTAATCAAACAGAGGAATAACACATGGAAATTATGCAACGATCAACACGATCGGAGAGGGTGACGTTGATGATTTTTCTTAATCTCATACCTGTGTGCTTTATGAGTGTTTTTGCTTTGAGGATAGCCATTATCCCCTCCTTGTTTTTCTCCAACAAAATACTTCCACAATGCATGCATGGCTGTTAACAATGGTAAGTCATATCCACTTTAAATCTACTTTAAGTCTATTTTTCTGCGTTAAAGCAGACTTTCCTCTGTTTTTCTCCCTTCGTTCAGCTTTGTTGGTCCTCGTCTTCATTGCTCCACTTGGATTTTTCTTTAATTAAGAAAAGGGTGAGATGCACCTGCATCAGCCTGTAAATCAAAGTTGGAACTCTAACACAATCAAAAATCTCGTGGATCTGTGTAGCTTTCTAAGCATTTATAAATATATACCAACAGCTAATGGGTAATAGCAAGGTAGAATTATCATGAATTGACTTGAACGTAATTCGCCATAAATATTATTCTGTCTGGCCGGCCAGTTCAAAGTTGAACCCATATGTCATCATTGAATTTGGAAATCCCCATGTTGAATTTGACATGGTTATGGAAAAGCAGAGCGCGCTCTATTTGATGTGGATATATACAGCCTTCGCCTTAATTGCATTCAAACCTTCATTAGAACCCATGGTATTTAATGATAGGGCCCACTTATATTTATATTAAATCTTGAATTACAGTCCATGGATTTATCATTATTATGAGCCGTGGGCTTGTCTTCCTTCTTATCCTCGCTAAACAGTTTCCGGATTTGAGAATCAATGGTTTTGGCCCGTCTCATGTTGTGTTCGAACTAGACTCCTTTTGCAGAGCTGGAAAACATGGATCATCACTTCCAGTTTCTACAACGATTCAATTCCAAAAACAACAAAACTCACCACGCTCTTTCCACCTCCATGCGAACAGTTAAGACATACTAATGAAGCCACGCACTCCTGCCCTCTCCACGCAAATACAGCCACGCTTAGAACTCAGGATCCAACCAAAAGAATTTGGGAATAGTCATTCAGGTAAGGCATATAAGGTAACCAACTTTTTCTCTGATTGTAAATAAAAGAAATTATAGTGGAAATACCAATGTGTTTTCAAACAAAACAAACGAACTAGAACTGCCCATAAACAATAAAATCAAGCATATATATTCAATACATAGTTCAATCAATTATTTAACACCTCAATGCAAGTGCTCTATACGAACAGAGGATTTTTCTTTTGACTATAATAAAACTGAAATTAAATGTGCATTCACCCACTTCTGCTCTAATATATAGCTAATTACATCCCATGCAAACTAATACATCCATGTTATAAGCTGCGGAATTTCTCCAACTTTTACAGCGATTTCATTAAAATATACCATTCAGTTTCATTATACAAATGTGAGAGAAGGTTCTCATAATCACACTTCCGCCACCACGCCTCTCTGATCAGCTTGGTGGCCAAAGTCTTTTTTATTCATATGGATAACCTTACCTATTACAAAAGCAATCTTTTTACATAGTAAATTTAGGCTTTTTACAACTTGCCTATCTGTGAAAAGATAGCAAGTTTTATTCATTACTTTTATGCTATTTTTATCTGAAAAAAAGATAGCCTGTTTTATTTTCTACCCTATTCCTATTTTTTTAACTAGAAAACATAGACACTGCAGGCTTCTTCTCTCTGAGTCGAATGCTCCTGCATCACCCTTTGAGCAAGCGACTAACTTCAAATCGTCGGGGACAATCTTTAGTGTAGTGATCCTCCTTGTAAATGAGGCAGGGATACTTAGGTTTCCATTGCAAAGATTCGCTAGCAAATGATTTGGGAGGACCCTGTTTTGGGGCATTAGCTTTACCCTTGCCTTTTCCTTTCTTCTTACCTTTCAAGGATTTGTCCACTATGGTAGAATGGACAATGTGGACCTCTGAGGTTTTACCAGGGCTAGGTGGATCATGGGAAGAACTATTAAGAACAACATTTGAGACCGACTTCTATTTGGAAGGAGATTTAGTAAGTGTCCAAGATACTGAACCAATAACTCAATCGAAACGAAGTACAACTTGCGACTTTGATGCTGTAGGATTAGATGATGGTCGTGGAGCATCAGGTAATAACTCATACAAAGTGGCAGACTGAGAGTAAACTAGATCTAAGTACTAGGCATGAGTAATGGCTTGCTCTTCAGTGACACATCCACCCATATCTATATCACGAGCCATTGGGGCTATGAATGATTTAGTGAACTATTCAGTGAGCAATTCATAAACATTGTTAAATTTGATGAGGTGACGTCTACGCCTCCATTTATGGATGTGATCGGAGATGTGTGTCGTAGTATCTTTCTTTAAGTGATGTGACCAAATAGGTGTCGGTTTCATAGTGAACCGGCAGCTGAAAATGCATGAGGAAAGCCATGGTTAAAGAGTTAAATTCATGGTAAGTACTTGAAGGTAGCTCGATGTACCGCTTGGCTTCAGTGCCTATGAGGGTTCGCTGGAAAAGACGGAGACGAATGGAATTGTCAACATATGAGTTCGAGAAGCACCAGAGGTGATATGTCATCACATGGGCATGAGGATCTTCTTTTTCTTTCCCATCGAACTTTGGAAAATCGCTTGGTATCTTGGATGGCACCAGAGGCCAGTATGGCGAATGAAGAATTAGATCATTCATAAGTCGAGATACATCTAGAAACTCAAGTGTGGCCAAGAATGGCAATTGGGTGTTAAAAGGCATAGGAGGTCAATAAATGGGTCCGAATGGAGGAGCCCATCCCTACTGGTAAGGATTTTGGCCCCAAAGTGGGGGATTTTGGCCATATGGCATCTGATGCTAGCCCCATTGTGGGTTACCTTGACCATAGGGAGGATTTTGACCTTAAATACCTTGAAATTGTCTGGCCATAGGTTACTGATAAGAAACGTACGGGATAAAAGGTTGTTGAGCCTATTGACCTTGGACATATGGATATTGGACCTGTTGTCCTTGAACATATGGGTGATGAACTTGTTCTCCCTAAACAAGAGGATTTTGGACTAGATGTCCTTGGGCATAAGGTTGATACACTTGTTACCCTTGGACATAGGGATTTTGTACCTGTTGCCCTTGACTAAAAGGATTTTAAACCTGGTGATATAGGGTGTTAGGGTTTTGTACCTGATTCCCTTGGCCAAAAGGACTCTGGACCTATTGACCTAGGACATTAGGATTTTGGGCCTACTGCTATGGGGCTTGACCTTGGCCCTACCCTTCCAAAGGTTGACCCTGCTGATATGTATAGAATGGTTGTTGTTGCTCGGGTTGGTTTTGTTGTTGCAAGGGTTAACCTTGCGGTTGAAAAATTTGTTCTTGAGGCTGCAGAGGTTGGCCCTGCAAGGAAATGAGCTAGTAGGTTTGCAGAGCATATTGCATCTACTGCATGATTTGCTGCAGCTATTGCAAGGTTTGACCTTGCGGTTGCTGCAACTGGCCTTGTTGTGGGATCATTTGCCCTTGCTGTTGTGCAGATAACACTTGCTGGAACAGAGGTTTCCCTTGCAGTAAAAAAGGATGCCCTTGTTTTGTAGAGGTTTTCCTTGCTGTTGCAAGGGTACTTGAACAATGCTGAGAAAATTTCTGAACCAAATCTGGCATAACAACCCTGGAAGGTGGATGAGCCAAGCTGAATGTACTACCCAGACTGAAAGGTGTAAGGTTGATTAACCATTCCTTGAGAACCATATGGAATGTAAGGAGTTTGGTATTGGACCTTAGCCTTGTAGGGCTACTGATATTAGACATTACTTGATCCAGATGGACCAATGGGATTCTGAACCTGTTGGTATTGGACATTGCTTGATCCAGTAAGATCAGCAAGGTTACGAATAATGCCAAAGAAGGTTGGTTCATACCAAGTATGTGAGCTTGTGAACCAATCACATTGGTGGCACCTGAAACCATAGAAAGATTTAGATTCCCCCCCCTAGGTGGTGGCACAACTTGGCCACTGACTAGAGGGATGAAAGAACTGACAGAGAAATTCTTTGAAGCTGTGGTTGTGCTTGATGGTTAACTGGGATTGACGATACAAGGGTGTTCAGAATGGTGGGTTGCACCATGACTGAGGTAACATCTTGTTGGGAAGTCATGCTTGCAATGAATGGACCTAAAGTAGGCATGGCAACTGACACCGAAATAGGGTTATGGTAAAGTGATGAGGCACTAGGTGTTCTTGAAACCAACTGTGCCAAAGACACATAGTTAGGTGGCAAACTAGCAGGAATACCCCCTGTATAGGGGAAACCCCCAGGAGGAAAAGAGTGTTATTCCTCCTCGACATTGTGTGGAGTAGAAACTTCTAACTCTTCCTGAGAAGTGACTAGAGCATCACGTTCGGGTTCCATATCCAGGAACAAACGATGACGAATGGCCGAAGAAGTACGAAGGGATAGTTCCAAAGGAACACTTGGCTGGTCGTACGCACTATAAGGATGTTGTGGTGATATCACAACAAGCACAAACAGAGGATTTTGGCGTAGATAACTAGTCCAATCTGACCGTCAGTGGTCGGTGAGTTCTCAGGAGTTTGAACGAGATTGTCCAGAGATTCTGGGCCAAGATCAGCGGATGACCCAGTATCAAAAGTAAATACAGGACAAGATGACAAAGGTTGAATGCTCAGAACAATTCTGAGTTTAACACCTTGGTCATTGAGTGACTCTGGTAACTCAAGAAATGACTCCTCAGACAATCTTTCAGACAGAGGAGAGGAAGAGGAATTGGGTGAACCAGATTGTTTAGCCATGATGACCTTGTCTTAGTCGTCAAAAAAATTAACTTCAAGGCTTTAAATTTTTCTTAAAGGGAAACTCACAATTTGGTCTTAGAAAAGGCTAACAAGGTGTTATCAGATCATGGACAATGAATTATTAAGATGCATAAAAGACTGGCGCTCTTTCATTTTTTAAGAGTCGAGAAAGAGACAAAGATGACTCTATCACTTTCGATTGGAAACGAGCTTGAAAGGACAAGTGCTCAAATGATATTTTAAGTTTAATGAGACAAAAAGATCAAATGACTGTTCTCGATGATCTAGGTAAACAGGATTACCAGGAAACTGTGAGCTGCAAAATACCTCCTAGCGAACCGAGAAGTACGAGTAGGCAATCTCCCCGAATGTTGTGTTCAGTGTATCATGTTTGCAAGGTAGCCGACTAGGCTTCCTGAGGATAAAGGATTGCAGCCTAGATGGGTCTCCTGTTATATACTTGACGCTATGGGGAGCACAAATCTGTACTAGCACTGTCTAATGTCGAAGCTAATGACAACTGCTAGGTTTAAAGACACCAAAACATGTCTCTAACCTAGACCTTGTAGATATGATCATTAAATTCCAAATGCACCTTAGGCTAATTGGATTCATTTTAAATTTTATCTTGAGTTATGTTTCAGTTTTTAGGTCTTAGTGGTGCAACTCGAAAAACCTACAATGCAACTAAATGAGACAAGACCCTTTCAATTTGATCAATTACCTACACTAGAGAGGGTAGAAACTACACAATCAAATGTAAAAAGCCAAGCAACTGAAAGCAAAATGATCTTTCACTACTTCACTTTTCAAAAAAATAAACTAATGAAAAATTCATTCCAATTCCTAATTTCTTCACAAGCACATTTCTAAAAGTACTTTCAAAAGGAAAAATATTTCCTTTCCTTTTTTCAAATGCCAATGCAATCCTAGTCTCTAATGATGTAGGCTATCGTAGCGCAATGACGCAACAAACTAGAATTTCATACTTTTCATGAAAGAACGAAATAAACTTTTCGCATACAACACTTCAATGAAAGAGTTTTCGAGACAACCAACTCTTCAAGCAAATGAAAACATGAAAACAGAGGCTCATACAGACTAATGAAGCAACAAATTTACCAACAACAAGACAAGCAATGTAATCCATGCCGAATAATAAACGTTTAGATAAGAACGAAAACTTTTCAAACTTGTGTAATAGAGTTCAAAGTTGCAAAAGGACCACAAACGAAATGCAAGGAGTAAGTACACCTACAACTCGACTCGATGAGTTCACAAACAATTGGATGGACGACAATCTAGATTCCCTAGTGCCACTAACCACTCAATGCCTCAAGAAATCAAGTAGGAAGATGATAAGCCAACAAGAAAACAAAGCCAAATGAAAAGCAACTTTCTAGTCAAGGAGAAAATGGTCTAAAAGGCTTACGGGGTCAAAATCATGAGAGAAAAACACACTGGCCAAGATTGGGGACAAACCTAATCTTCACTTACAGGCATTGTTGTGACTGCCTAACTGACAATAAGCACCAGAGGCTGGTCAGCGTGACTGTTTCTCAGGATATCACGCTAACCGGTGTGACTGTCAGCGGATTAAGTGCGCTGATCAAGGGAGCCAAGAAAAAAATAAAAAAAATTTTAAGCAGGGACCATATTTGCTACTATGAATTTCAAACTCAAGCTAGTAAGTAGGAGAAAAGAAATAGAACCAAAGGGAAAAAGTGGAACTAGAAAAGTTCACACAAAGTCATGAAATCCAAGACAAACAAAAAGATGCACTCCCCAGTGGAGTTGCCAATTTGTGGTGAAGTAAAATTATAAGTGCAGACACAAACAAATTCCTGTAGACCGATAATCGGTCTAGCCATAATAGATACATTCTATGGAAGATTTACTTATGTTAGAACCAATTAAGAGGGCCTACCTCTTAGTACTCTTATCTCATTTGATGATGTCCTTGTTTTCTCTCTCCAACTATCTCTCGCTTCCTTCTTCAATCACCTAAAACTAGTAAACAACAATAAACAACAACCATGATAATAGACAAATTGTAATTAAACCTACTTAACAAGTCAAGAAACATTAATCCATGGACATATAAGATGAAAAATCATGTATGAAATCAATCGATAGCAGCATATATATTGAATCAAGAAGAGACTACAACCATTGTCTTGATGTTGTCATTATCCTCTGACAAGACCAGGTTCCCATGCACTTCTGCTAGCATTCCATGATGGCCTCAACAACAATTGTTTTAAGGCTCTTCCCTTTAAGATTCACTCCAAACCAAATCACACTTCTCCCTGACACAACTAGAGAGCTACAACTATGAATAACTTGTTGTTTACTCCAAACCAAAATAGCACTAGCAGACCAACATTAACACTAGTTTGTGCTTGGGAAAAGGGGAGGTTTATATAAGATGAATGGATGGGAGATGGATAATCTTCTCATGGGAGAAGGTCTTATCCCTTGAGGTAGTTCCATCATTATAGGGAAAAGAAGCCCAAACTGACATGCTCGACCCCATCTAGCCAAACCATTTACTAGACTTCCATTACGAAGCTTCTAGAGATGGAAGCTTCAGCTCTAAATTTAAAAAACTTTCCATAATAGAACTAAAGTGACTGGAACAAATCCCAGTCACTCCAGTCTGTGCTAGGGATAGTGCTACTCCCTGCATATCAGTGCAAGGAATACAAGAGACATTAGCACCAGTCTTGTAAAGTGGGTAGAACATAAGTTTTAGGGGAAATGGTGAAAAAAGGAATTGATCTGCTCATGAAGAGGGACACAATGGGGGGTTTCTTCATGAATGGAAAGCATGTGGGGTTCACTATAGAGGTCCTCTAGGATCAAGGAATGTGGAGTACATGGACAGTGACAAAATGTTGTGTAAAAATACTGGCTTATCTGGTGGCTTCGATGGCGTGCGATTAGTAATCAATTATAAATCAAGGTAGAAGGGTCCCTTCTATTTCCAGTTAGGGTAAAAAATATGAAGAGAAGAATTGCAACGACACTAGGCCTGCTTCTCCACACCGTTGATGCTATTTGGGCCACTCTTAAAGTCCAAGTTAATGAACCTTCTCCATATGCCCTATTTTGGAAATTCACCCATAGTCCAGAAGTGTGTCCAGTTATTACTATATAGAAAACTAGACCAGAATAACCCAATTCATTTGATAACCCAATTTGTTTGATAGGAGTTAGGTGGGTAGCCGAATCAAGTCCCCATTCTAGTTCTTCTATATCTGTACCTCCCTAACTCCCTAATATGAATTCATAAAGGTAAGTCTAACAAAGAGGTCTATGTCTTTCAAATTTATGTCATCGAACCGTTAATATTGTTGGCTCCTTCTGACATTGATTGTAGGTCTGGTTTCAATGGAAGGGAATTATTCCTAAGAAATAATATTAGTGGCAGTGAAACTAATAAAATTCCAGTTAGTTGTATATCCCAACTCTGTGGGTTGGCTTCCTTGTGCGCCAAATCAAGGCCCCCAGTGAGCCATAGGCTCAACTAACATAGCATTTGGATCAAAAAAATTTATCGGATATATCCACATACACTGAACAAGCTTTCTGCAAAGCGTTATCCTTCTTCTACCTAGCTGCTGAGTGGGATTATTTATGAACGAATGGGCTAAGAGGAAACGAAGTTCAGCAAGACATGCCACTTGTATATTATGTATTGGATTATGCCTTTTTTATCTCCATAGTGGAATATGAATATTAGTTAATTGAATTTGTATTACTAAGAATTAAATTCACTTCTAGCAAGACTTGGATAATTGGTATGAAATCTAAAATTGAATCTGGTGCCATAGCTATTTCCAAAAAAAATGTCATTTGTAGCCTATAAATTATGTCTAGCTAAGAGTAGACTCTATGTATCATGTGTAGCCAAGAGTAGAGTGTAACTCTCTCTCATCCATCTTATTTTGGTATTTCTCACAGCACTGGGTGAGTAATAGATTCATGGGATCCCTGATATTCTACATCTCTAAGTGGAAGATTCGCTATATGTTTCAGAAGCACATGGACTACATGCAAGCCTCTTATGATTAATTTACAATTTTCATACTTTTATTACACTTTATTTAGTGTTTCTCTTATGTTTTTCATTATTATTTTATGTCTAAAATAACATTATTCTATACACTAAAGACTACATTTGTGTCATATGTTGCCCAACATGTTAACCACTTTGTGTATGTTTATGTTATTATCTAATTTTGGTTTTTACCTATAGGTTGATTTCTTGAGAAAGAAGATGCAGGATAAAAAATTTAGTGTCTTCTATGCATGAATACATGCCACAAAAAGAATGTGATGCAAGCATCCTCCTCCTCACAAAAATCAAAAAGAGATCCTGTGGTCCTCCACAATCAACATAGAACATGAAATCCCCTGCAAAAAGTGTGGCAATGGAAAGGCCCATAGACTCACGATGGTATGTCAAAGTAGAAGACAATATATCACCAATGAGCTTGGGAATATGAAAGGGACCATGCTCCACTGTTGCTACTACATTTGGGTGTGTGATGCCAGTTGGACTGGGTTTGGGTGTTTGATTCCAATTGGATCATCTACAATGCACTACTTGCAGGCTTCTCATACTCCACCATAAGAACCTCATGATTGAATATCCCCAAATATTCAGTTGCCATAGAGAGAAGCAGCGAGAATACTCCTATTTGAGAATAATTCCTTCCCAACATGGCTTGTAGAGGAGAGTGTTCCAATGGAAGTAATTATATTTACTATCCCCACGCCTTCAATTTTCATAGAGGGAAGGAGTGAGGATACTCCTATTCCAGCAAAATTCCTTCCCACCATGTCTTGGAGAGAAGAGAGTTCCAACGAAGGTAATTTTTTGCCCAATATTTTTAAAGCTCAACCTTTTGTGGTTTTCAATAGGTACAATCAAATTATTTTCTCCCTCCATAATAAGATCCAAAACCTTAATAATGTCCAAAGCCTACGAGGATCATGGTTAGGATGTTACTTCATCGATTATTGAGTAAACTCATAATGATTCTCATAGCAACAAAATACGTTTGAAGATATCCCTAGACATGGCATTTCCTCGGACCTAGAACAAGAAATTCTCTTGCTATAATAACAAAACACATGTTCATTCTAGTATTAATTTTCATAATAGACCATGCCTATTCATAGCATGAACAATGATTTCAGACAGGTTCCACTCGCTACCAACTCACTCAATTATAGATGAATATGCAGCCTACTTCATAAATTTTTAACTACATTGCATAAATAAGCAAATCACCAATCCATACCTATATTTTTCTTGCAATGCAACTCATTTCTCTATCTATGGTTGTAAAGAGAATAAATGCTACTATGTCTTAATCCCTGTTTCATCAAGAAGAAATTACTTATATGGGACTTTGGAATCATAGAAGAAAACTAGTTCCATGAAAGAATTAAATGTTTGTATGAGTAAATATGTAAATTCAAATGGTAATACAGGAAACCCTAAGTAGGATGATTTCATCTAAGTTAAAGTTTTTTAATCATTACAAAGCAATTTTTTGCTAGCTCAACATGTTAGTAGGCTTTATGCCAATTGGCTATATAGCTATATCTCTATATAGAAATATTTATAGGAAAGTAAGAATACCTCAACCAATAGGAAACAATTTTGAAACTTGGGCGTTTTTGAAGGATTTGTTTGAGACTTTCTACCAATTCATTATATGGTATGGCCACAACCACATCGAGCGAAAGATAAAAAAAATTGTTAATGAAAATATTTTGTTCACATATATTTCATGGTTAATTTATATGGCTTAAATTTATTATTCATGGTGAATTAAACTTGTTGAATTATTTATTTTCAACCAATTTATTAATGTTATATATGCTATGTATCTGAGTGCCAGTAGTGGATTCATATGTTCTCTAGGCGCAAAGGTATATGTAGTTAAAGATAAAGATCAAGAGTGTTAGTTTCAGATCCACATGTGGAGGAGACAAGTGTTTTTTGAACCACTTGAGAACACCAAACTATCATCAAAATGAAATATGTGCATAAAACGATATGCATCAAAGCTAGATTTGTTTCAAAGTTAGGCTCCATGGTGATCTGTTCTTCTACAAATGGCTTGATTGCTTCAGACCGAGTCTTCATTTTTATCCTAGGCAAGTGCTGGAGTTTTCCCAGTGTTTTGGCTTCTATCGAAAAAGGAACAAATTTTTTAGTTTGTTCACTTATGTGAGAAAAACTAGGCTCATGCCATGAAAGGGCTCATCCACTAAGGGTTGTGTTTGATCATTGAATTCCCACTCAAGGCAGGGACAATCCATCGGTAGTTGGGTTTGTAAGATATTGTATTTTCGTTGAACAACTGAGTTACAAAGTCACCTAGTTCATTTTGGTTATTCTTGGAATAAATTTGGACAGTCTACGAGGAAGTGTATTATTTTATTTGATGTCATGTTAGGAATGTTGCAATATTGGGACTTCTTGGATGATTACCCATTCCAGTACTAGAGCCCCAATTTATTTTAATTTTTGAGTTCTTATGGGGTTTAGTGCATTAATTATAGTAAGATTATAATCTAGGAATTATTATCTGATGTGGGGCTATTGTTGGTCCCCTTGTGTACAAACACTCTTACTTAGATGGTAGTTTTTTTTGTGTAGCTATTGCCACTTTAGGTTTAACAAACAAGCCTTTTCTATTGGTATATTATTTTTTGAAGATGAAATGAAAACAATTTCATTTGTAATTAGTAATTTTACTAGTTTCTTTGCAATTTGATGGTCTCAACATCAAACATTTGTAACTAGTATTTTTATTATTTTCTTTGAAATTGTATGGTCTCGACATTAAGTGGTCACATATACGTTTGTGTTTTTTTTTAATAACCATATGCTTGAATATTATCGGTACAATTATTTATCAATCTGTGGCAATCACCTCCCTAAAAGAAACATTTATCTAATCTATCTATAATGGTCCTCTAAATGTTGTCTCATCTCTATTTTATCAAGTGGTCATTGTTTTTTGATATATTCTAGCTCACAAACCATTTTTTGCATTAAATTTATTGCTAATTATTTTTCTTTTGTCGTGTCTTCTTGCAAATTTGATTGGGCATTCTCTTGCAAACCATTTCAACTCGTTTATGTATAGTGTCAAACTTCATATGGCCTCTAGTTCCCATGAGTGAAAACTTCTTTCAGAGAGCGTAATGTAGTATGGTGTTGATATTTTCTTTCTCAAACTATAGAAGAATCAATGTGATTAGTTTTTGGAACACATCCCAGTCTAAAATCTCCATTCTCCTACATTTATTTTGTGGTAGAAACGTTGCCTGTAGCCTCTTTCTAAGTATTTCTCCCATTTGATATTTTTTTTGAACTTGATACTTAGGTAGTTATATTGATTTGTAGTCTCAAGTGCCTCTTTTTTAATTCGATTGAGGGATAAATTGATCTATGTTTGAGAGAGAAGATGAGCACTTCAATCTTTTTAGTATTATCTTTCGTGCCTAATTCTTTGTAGAATGCTCTTAGTGCCTGAAGGTGTTTTTGTAGGCTATTTAATGCTTTTTCTGTTAGAATGATGTTGATGACATGTGGTACAATTTTTATAATTATGCATGTGGTTTATGCTCCCACCTCAGCTTAACCTCTCTCCCTTTCATTTACCCACTGTTGCAGTTTCTAAATGTATAGTCTGAATAGCTTGTAGGAAAAAGGGTAGCCTTACTTCACCACATTGTCATTGTTAAAGCTTCCTAACATGCCTCCTTGGGTCTTGGTTTCAGCCTTGACTTACACATATAGTCTATTTACCTCTTCTCTACATTTTGTTGGGACTTCTGAATCCAAGAGCATTTCCCATAATTTTAACCTTGTAACTAATGTTCAGTGCTTTCTTGAAGTCTACAAACCATCAACATTATGTATTTGCCATTCCACATTTTCTCTACCATGCTACTTAGAGTGAACCTACATTGGTCTAAATGTTTCTTGGCTTTTGGCCAACTATTTTGTTATATACACACACAAAGAAGGTTGAATTCTTTCAGAATTTACATTGCTATTTTCTACTTAAAATTGTCTTCAATTATGCCCTATTCATATGCTTTCTCATAATATGTAGGGTATATGGGCTAATTATTTTTACAAAATTGTATATATGTCAATCAACCCAGGGATAAAATATTTTCCACATGACCAAAAAATGTTTTCAAACTATAATGTAAACTACTTTCCACATGACTGGAAATTGTTTTCCAATTGTAATGCATTTATAAATATGCAATGTAAACATGTTGATCTTTCTTTGAGATGGAAAGAAAACTTTGGTTTTGGTGTTTTTTCATAAATTAACATAGTAGTAGTTTAAACACTAACAATACAAACAAAGTTTTCCTTCACAAGATAGGAAAGCCAATGAGGCAATTCAGAGCCTGAAATCTCCCACACTACCCTTTCCCTACCCCATGCATATAATGCTTAGGCAGAGACTTGTTGCTGAACAACTGCCCTTGTTAACTTAAAAGTACTCACTAGGAATTTTCATAATCTTATTTTACTAAATAGTATATAATAAAGATATTAACCAAGCGTAAGTGTTTGGAACTAAATCACCATTTTCCTTTCATACTAAATAAAAGAAAATAATATAAATATTGTGAAATATTGATGTATTGTTCCAAGTTGTATATATTTCATTATATATTTGAATCCTCATTTTTTTAATATATTTAAAATTCACAAATTTGACTCAGGGATAAGAGATGTGATATATGGAATAATAAGCACCTCATATTGATTCATTATATTCGAAGAACACACTATTACAAAATAAGTAAATTGCAAAAGATAAAACAATTAAGATGAATAACTTAGACCCAAATTAATTTTCTTTCTTTTTCTCTTCTTTTATTTCTTTCTATATATACACTTTTGAAGTTGATTGCTAATTATGTATGTGTTAACACACGTGTAAAATTCATTTGAAAAAATGAAATATAACATTTTCTTTTTTTTTTCTGAAAGCAAGAGTCGTTCCTTCTATTTCATTAAGCTAGAAAAAAATTTACATATTCTACGAACTTCCACCCATCACTGTGGACCCAGGAAAATTAAATTGCTAACTGCCTAAGGCATGAACCCCCAACCCTACAAAGGTAACCTCTGAACCATCAGAAAACAAACAATGTTTGTGCGAAAAGGTCAGAAGAACTTGTGAAAATCCACCAATTTGCCCGCGCATCTACTCCTTGAACTTGCATGAATAATCAAAACCGTCCATTCTCCTCGCACAATCCAATGGAAGAGGAAGATATCGCCCAAAAAAGACATTTGGTGTTTAATTATTCAGCCCAACGTAACTGCATAATCATTCATGTCCGTAGATCCACTCAGCGAAATCCAATGGTTGAGAATAATATTGCATGGTTCAAGGTCTCTGGACATTAGTGTGCGATGGGGCTGGTATTCATTTCCACCCCCCTGCCATGTGTAGGAAGCTGAATGGAATTGCTTCCAATTTCCTAAAACCATTTCCCGCTTGAGAGTCATGCGATCAACCAAAAACCACCAGGGAAGCAATTTTGCCTCCCAAAAATGGAAATTAGGGAAATTACCGCTACTGGAAAAGATGGGATTCTCGTCCCTCGCAACCTTTCTACTATGCCTGAACCTGAAACTGTGGAAGGTTCTAATCCTTCCCACTAGTCGACTACCCGATGAACTGAGAAATCCGGTCAACATACACTGGGGATTTCTGAGGCTGACAGTTGTCTACCTCCCACCAAAGACCAGTCTGAAAAACAATAGTGAGTCTTAATGATATCTAGTCATTTCGAACTTGCCTCCTTGGCTTTGTATCCAAACACTTCCCTGTCCTCTTCCGCTTAATCGTAACAAAGTTCTTTTAGTCTACTTTGAGGAAACTCCTACCACTCCATTGAAACCCTGCATTCTATACAGCTCAGACCTTGGTTGGCCAGAATATCTGCTAGTTTATTGGCCTTTCTGCGAACATGGTTGAAACTTATTATGCGAAGTCCTCGGAGGTGACACTAAATTCTTTTGAAAACCCGGTTTAGCCTCCAGTGTGTTGAGACTTTCTCCAGCAATGTTCCACAACTAATTCTTTTCACGAAGTTAATGATTACCTTAGAGTCTGCTTCTATAATTACATTTAAGCAGTTGTCCTGCTTCAGAAACTTTAAGCATTGCTCCAAATCCATTAATTCAACCATGTTGATGGTGGCTCTTCCTAAATGGAAATGGAAGATGAAGAGAATGTGTCCTTCTTCATCCCTTAAAACCCCTCCAAAACTAGCAATTCTCAGGTTGCCTTTCGAAGCCCCATCAATTTTGTATTTTAGAAAACCTTTCAGGGGAGGATGCCAAAAACCTTTCTCAGTTTCCATTGTGAATACTCTCCTACCCAGGCCTTGAGGAATAAGCCCCTGCATGCCCAGTTGCCTGAGAATTCTTAAATCAACCTCTAAGGGAGGATTCTTAGGATGATTATGCACTGTGGTGCCAACCGCCTCCTTAAGCTGTTTTAAGATCAGCTCAAATAGGCAATGAGAGGGATTCTTTTCATCCTTGAATATTCTCTTGTTCCTTTCTTTCCAAACATTCCATATAATGAAGCTTTGCATTAGGGCCCAAGTAGAGATAAGAAATTCATAATCTGAAAAGTTTCTTCTCCAATTTTTTATGGTATTAATGATACTCCCTTTGTCCTTGTTGGTCTGTTGGAAAATGGTGGCAAATGTATCCCATAACCTGGAGGTGAAAATGTAGCTATTGATTATATGCTCCATTGTTTCCTCTTGTGCTTCACAGAGCTGGCATCTGGAAGGCCCCAAAACACCCCTCTTCCTAATATTATCCTAGGTCAAGATTTTCTTGTGATGAACCAACAACATGAAGAGTTTGATCTTCATCCACCCTAGGTACCTCCATAGGTTCTACCAGATCCTATCTAGAACATTGGAATCCAACTCAAGGAGAATAATTTTTGCTTCCTTAAGATTAAAGGTGCCCTCTTTATTGTTGAACCACCTTAGTTGGTCTTGCCCCCCTGTTACTAAGATCATTCTTTGTTCCAACATTCTCGTAGGTGCCTCTGCTTTTGTTTTCAAGGGGTTGTCATCCCTACAATCTATGTTTCTCCATATTCTCCACTTTCCTGTATTTTGAGTATGATCCCAGAAATCCTTTACCTTAGTTAATCCTTGGGTATCTGTCTAGTGCTTAAGGCCTAGAAAGTCCTCTTTTAATAGTGTTGGTTCTTGTTGCCATTTATCCTCCCAGAATAGTACTAGATCTCCCTCTCTGATTTCCCAAAAACTATTTTTTTTGTACTAGACCTCTATTCTCCCAGGCTTTATTCTAGATGTATGAGCCCTTTATATTTCCAGACATTCTTATGAGATCACTAGTTTTCCAGGAGCTAGCATATTTTTCTTTCTAGATACTTGCCCATTTATCCTTTGGATATTTAACCCAACGCCACCAAAGTTTGGCCCCTAAAATGTTGCTAAGAATCTCCTGATCATCCAAGCCTAGGCCCCCGTGGTTCTTGGGTCTACATATTTTTTCCCATGAAAATAAGGCCCATTTCTTACTGGTCTCCTCCTTACCCCAAAGAAAGTCTCTTTGGATGTTTCTGAATTGATGTAAAACTCGTTTTGGAGCTGGGAGAGCTGATAACATGAAAACAAGGACTGATTGAAGCACAACCTTTGTGAGAACCAACCTACCAGCTAGATTTAAAGATCTGATGGTCCATTTTCTGACTTTATCCTACATCTTATTGACCAACGGTTCCCAAATTCTCTTGTCCATTGGTCTAGTAGTTAGAGGAACTCCCAAATATTTTGAAGGGAGAGAATCCCTCTGAAAGCCTAGAATTCTGGAGATATTTCTTTGAATAGCAATATTGTATTAAAGAAAAATATTTTTGATTTAGAGAGATTAACTTCCATACCTGTAGCCATGGCAAAGTCATTTAGGATTTGTTTGTAGGCCAGAGCTTCTTTGATTGTGGGGATTCCCTATAACATGGTATCATCTACAAATTGCTGATGAGTCAGTACCTGACCATTCTCAGTTAGTTGAAGGCCCTTAATCTTACCTGTTACTTTAGCATGCTTGATAGACCGACCAAGTCCTTCCATCATGAGGATGAAAAGAAAGGGAGAGACCGAGTCTCGCTGCTTGAGGCCGCTTGAAGGAATAAAAATATCAGAGGGAGAGCCATTAACCAATATTGAAAAGCTCGAGGAAGTCACCAGGGCCATAACCCATCTGACCTAGTTATGATCAAATCCAAAAGCAAGAACTTTCCTGATATAGGTCCAGTTCACCTTATCATAAGATTTGGCTATGTCCAATTGCATGATCATTCCAGCCTGCCTCTTGCTAGTGAACGAGTGAACCACCTCGTGAGCTTGAATGATGTTATTTAGAATTTGTCTGCCTTCCACATAACCATATTGTTCCCCTGAAACTAAAGTAGGAAGTAGAGGTTTGAGTCTTTTGGCCACTACCTTGGATATTATCTTGTATACCACATTCCATAAAGCTATGGGCCTATACCTATCAGGTGTTTGAGCATTGTCTTGTTTAGGGATCAGGGAGGTGAAGGAGGTATTAAGAACTTTCAAAATAGTTCTGTTCAACCTGGAATCCTCCACTACATTCAAAATATCTTGTTCAACAATATTCCAGCAAGCTTTAAACAAATCCACATTGAAACCATCCGGGCCTGGTGCTTTTCCATTCTACATATCTTTGAGGACCTCACTGACCTCCTCTTCAGTTACTGGCTTGTTAAAGTTGAAATTGTCCTCTCTGGACACCAGCTTAGGTATATGTCTAGTAAAGTCCCTGATTAAATGCTCTCTGTCTAAATTGCTTTCCTGAGTTATGCCTCTGAAGTGCTAAACTAACAAAGCTTCTATATCCTCATGGGAGATTTGAAGCTCCCCATCCTCCTCCTTGATTGAAGAGATCCTGTTGTGAGCTCTATTTGCCATGGTGGATCTATGGAACAATCTAGTGTTACACTCTCCTTCTTTTAGCCATTGAACCCTAGACTTTTGTCTCCAAAATATTTCCTCTTGTTTACACAAATTCTCCCATTCTTTATGATGTTTATCAACTTGTTCACTTTTGACTTTATTAAAGCCTTCCGTGATCAGTGGTTGGTTGAGTTATTGCATTTTTTTTTCAACAGATTTTTCCCACAAAAATGTTGCCAAAATCATTCTTGTCCCAATCTTTAAGCGCCTGAGCTTGATGTGCTTTAATATTTTGTGTAGAAGGAACATTCTTGTTCCCTGAATCTGCAAATCGTATGACCACCATTTTTCAATGTTGTCGATGAATTCTGGGTGGGAAAGCCAGATATTCTCAAATCTGAAAGGTCTATTCCTAGGAGTACCTATGCCCTTGATGTCCAGTTGAACCAGCGAGTGATCTAACCCTCCAAAGGGGAGAAATCTCGCTATTATTTCCTTATCTATGAGCATAATATCTTCTGAGATAATGAATCTATCTAACTTGGAGGCTACATGAGACTCTCCTCCTCTTTTATTGTTCCAGGTAAAGAGGCCATTGTTCGTATCAGTATCAACTAGTTTCATATTATCTGTAAAGGTTTGAAATGCTAAAGAGTCTTTACTTAAAGCTATGGTTCCCCCTTTTTTCTCCGAAAGTTATTTGATCATGTTGAATTCCCCTCCCATGATCCAAGGTATTCCTAGATGTCTGTCCCTGAGATCCACAAGGGAATCTAGAAATCTGAGTTTATCATCTATTCTTTGAGGGCCATAAACATTTGTGACCAGATAGGTATCCCTATCTCCTACAGGCTGAATAACTACTGATAAATAATTCGTAGATGCCTCAACATCTATTATGCCCATTTTTTAGGGGTTCCAAAGAGTGAGCATGCCCCCTACTGTATTCTCTGCTTTGACTTTTAGAAACTCAAATCTACTTATCCATTTGCTATGTATTTGTCTTAACTTTTGAATGGAACATTTCGTTTCCTAGATGAAGACTATATCTGGTGTTTCTTGTTTCATTCTATTATTAAGCATTCGTAGTTTTATTTTACTACCTAGACCCCTGATATTCCAAGATGTGAACTTCATAATTAAATATTTGTAAAGGAGTAGCTGCCTAGATCTTTCATCTCACCTGAATCTATCATTAGCTTTCCACATTCCATCAATAGCTCATTATACTTTTTTCTACCTCTTTTCTTTCCTGGGTTTCTAGCTGCTAATCTAGGAGTTGTTTTCATCATTTTCACACCTCTGTTATCCTGCATATCAATGTTGTTTCCTTTCTCCAACCCCTTAGCCTCAGTTTTCCATAAAAAACAACTGTTGTATTCTATTGAGCTCTTCTTGAGGTAACGATTCTACCCCGCTCGTGGTTCCCTATATCAAGAACCCTTCCAGATCTAGGTGTTCCCTGTCAAGAATCTCCTGTAGCTCGTGATCCTCCAATTCCATTTCTCTCTGGGTCATTTCGTGATCCATCTCCAGTTCTGCATCACTCATCATAGTCTCTTTTTGTTTATCAATATCCTATGTTTTTTCATGGTTTTCTTCTCTCTCCTTCTCCCCAAGACTTCCTCCCATTGCTTGATCTTCTTTTGTTATCTCTTCATCCTCTTCAAGAACTTGTAACTTGTTCTGACTAACCTGTTGCCCTTCATTTTGACGTTTCTTTGGCCCTATTTTTTTTCCTTTTCCTATATTTATCACTTTGTGGAAGTTATCAGTGTCCTTCATTGTGTTAGCTTTGCTCTTGTTTTCCACTTTACTGAGAGGGCAGTCTCTGAATAGGTTCCCATGTTCATGGGATCTACGACATCTGAATGGAATATGCTCATAGTCTACTATTTGCACCCATTCTTCATCAAAAACTTCCAAGATTAACTCATCTGGAAGTGCTCCGGATAGATCCATTTCCACACAGATCCTTGCAAAGTATAGTTTACCCTTATTGTGGCTTCAGAAGTTTTGACAAAACGACTTAATTTGTTGCCTATGGCAGCTAACGATTCAGTTTTCCAGTAATCAAGAGATAGAGAATAGACCCTTACCCAGACTGTGACCAAAGTAAAATTCTCATGCTCCAGGACAAAATTCATCATCCATGGCCACATATAGAGGCCTTCTGCTGCATAGAAGTAGGGCCCTCCTTCAAATACTCTGTCTTTGTCTTCAATATTTGTGAACACCACAGTGAAGAATCCCTTTGACCCAAGATGTAGGTCAATGCTCCCTTTAGGTTTCCAGTGGTATTAGATCCACATTTGTAAAGCTTTTTCAGTGGACCATAATCCCATGAATTTACAGATGATAGAATAAGTCCGCATGTGATCCCTATGTGCCTGCAGAGCAAGATCATTTAAAAATACTCTAGGTGTGATCTCAACTTTGGGTTTGCAAGGTCCCTTTCATCTTTTGTCTTTTGTTCAGTTTTTTTTGTCTTCTTCCTCCTTGTCTTTTGTGCTATTATTTTCCTTAGTTTTGTTTCCATCTATCTCCTCTTCCATATTCCTTTTCCCTTCCTCAACAGTACCTCTGGCATTTTCTAAAGGTTTCTTGCCTCTACTGGCCACGACCTCCTTAGAGGAGGGAGTGTAGCTCCCTCCTCCGTGTCCCTCCATGTGGATCAACCCCTGCAACAATCTTAAACCCTAGCTATTCGCCCTCCTTTCCACTCTGCTCCATGTCCCTTTTGTCCGACAAACAAAAAGAACAATGTTGAAATATAACATCTTTCATTACAATGCAATTTTTTTAATAAAAAATAATTATTAATTTTTTTTCTCTTTTATTTTCTTTTATTTCTTTTTATATATACAATTTTAAGTTCATTGCTAATTATGTATGTGTTGACACAGGTGTAAAAGTCATTTGAAAAAATGAAATATAATATTTTTCATTACAATGCAAATTTTTTAATAAAAAAGAGTTATTAAATTTCAGATTATTGTGATGTATGGAATCCATTTACACCAAATATTATCAATGATTTATAATTTAGAATCTCAACCCTTGTTTTTTTTGGGGATTCGGCATCGTGAAAGAATATATATAATAATTAATAAATTTAATATATACTATATATATATATATTATACTTATTTATTAATTATAATATATCTATATTATATATTTATATTTATATTATATATATTTATTATATATATTTATATTTATATTATTTATTTTATAAATAGAGTAGCAACACACTTAATTAAGATATTAAATATCAATTAATTTAAATCCACAGAGTATATATTAGATAGTGATAGGGTGGTTTATTAAGGTACTCCATGGTGTAAAATTCACTGGTTCAAAATTTTGCAGAGAAAAAATATAAGTGTGTTAAAGGTTGGTGTGGACCAAGCTAGGTTTGATCCCCGAGTGATTTTGACAACTTAAATGCTCTTGGGTCATGGCTACTCAAGCCATAGGTTAAGCATTTCAATCATCTCAAGACTCACATAACCTAATAAACAAAGAAAAGATATTAAATGTCAATTGTTCGTTGAAGCTTATTGCTCAAATAAACCCTATAATAACACAACAAAAAATCATACTAAAATTTCAATTTTTAAAAAATATATATTAAATTTCTCACACACAATTATAAATAAATAGATTCTTCAATTTTCAATTTGTTATTGAAAATTCAACATAAACCATCTGCAATCTAAATCATTTTCTTTTTCATTTAATCTACCTCTTTGGTTAGTTAAATATTACATAATTGATACAATATAATGGTTATTGGATTTAATTGAGTTGTATTAATGATTCATAAAGATATCTTAAAGCATCATAATGATACTTGATTTTATACTCTTCCAATAATCTTTATAGATCACTCCCTATTTATTTTTACAAAACATTTCAATTTTTTAGATTTTTATTCAAATATTCCAACACCTCCATGAAAAATTACGACTATCATCGGCTGCAAATTCAATTGATGATTAATTAATTATTTTACACCATTTTTTACAAGGTTGATCTCTCAAAATATTTTGATAAGATAAATGGTATTTATCTTAGATTGCTTCTAAGACACCTCAGGTTTTGACACTCCTTTGTAACATGGATCATGAATTGCATAAGCATTGCCTAATTTTTCCCTTTTAATAAATGGTGTGGCAACTCTTTTTTTCCATGCAGAAAGAGGCTTATGATAGAGTTGTCCTCTATCTTATTTTTTATTTCTATTTGTAGCAAAAGGACTAAGTAGATTAATCTTGGACACTAAAGGACTAAGTAGATTAATCTTGGACACTAAAATAAGAGGAGGTTTTAAAGGAATATATATCTCACATAGCTATCATCTATCACATTTACTTTTTGTGAATGATATTTGATTTTTTTCTAAAGTGAAATTACCTCATATATTCACTCTAAAAGAGATATTGACCACCTTCATTGCAGCAATAATCATGGATATTTTTTTAATGAAAATTCATCCATTTATGGATGGAGAATCCTCAATGGATTAAAATCCTTTGTAGCAGATATCTTATTCACTCTCCTCAATCCATTAAACACTGGACTAAAATATATGGACTTCATTCTCAATGGAGTGAAATATCTCAAAACTGATTGGCATTAGCTCTTAGAAAAAATGGAAAAAAGGATTTGAAAGTAGTCTAATAAATGACATTTGAGAGCAGGGAACTTAGTTCTATGTAAAGTAGTATTGGAGTTGATTTCAACATTTTGTACCTATCATAGATACCATTAGGAATCGTTCAGAAGATGCAAAAAATCATTTGAAATTTTTATTAGGGAAGGAAAGGAAGACAAAAAAAACCTTTGTTCTTATAACATGAAAGTGTTTGGATATTCTGAAATATTGTAGAGGGTGGGGGGGTTTGAAAACCCTCTTCTAGTTCTCAATATATCTCTACAAACATAGCATGGAAGTTCATTCATGGATATGGTTTGTGCACTTATGTCACACAATATAAATATATTAGCCCACAATCTAATGGATCAAATCCATGACAAATCTACCAAAAATGGATCAATCATTTCGAAAACCATAATAAAAACTTAATTAGTAAATACCTTTGTTAGAAAATTGGAGATGACTCCAAGATCAAAATAGGAAGGGATCCTTCAATTGACAACCAAGAAAGATACAAATTTCCATACATTGTCATAAATTTCTTCAATGAAAAAGGTGGATCACTTTAAATCCAATTGCGAGAGGCTCGACACTCTGTGGAAATCAATAATGGACCTCTATAGAAGACATCCTCATCGAAGGGGAATTTGGTGAATCTTGGGTAGCCTATATTTAAAATTTTAAATTATCCAACACATCTCTTTCCGACCTTGAAGACAACCTAATTAAGATCCAAAGTCATAGTGTGATATACACTCCAAAGTTTGGATACGTGACCTTAACAAGTTCACGTGCTTCTTTGGACCTCCTTTGGTGGAGTAAAAAACTATGGAAACTAAACTACCAACCCCAAATATATTTCATTTATGTGGCTTCTACTAAAATATAAGGCACAAACCTAGGACAATTTGCAGAAAAGGGATTTTCAAGGACCCAATATTTTCCTTTTATGTAACATAGAATCTGAAACTCTCACACCTCTTCATTCCTTCCTCCAAAGTAGTATGGAAGGGAATCTTCCAATTGGAAAATCAAAATATTTCCTAGGAGGCAAAATTTGTTGAGAAAAACCTAAAAATCTAGTTGCAAAACTCAATTTCTTCAAAATACAAGGCTCCTCCTCTCTTGATAGCATGGGGCATAAGGGTAGAAAGAAATCACACTCTTTTTGAAGTCATAAATCCAAAGCCTCTTATGTCAGCCACTAACAACTTATTCATAGCAGGTGACAT
This sequence comes from Pinus taeda, assembly GCA_000404065.3. Taxonomy (NCBI): domain Eukaryota; kingdom Viridiplantae; phylum Streptophyta; class Pinopsida; order Pinales; family Pinaceae; genus Pinus; species Pinus taeda. The sequence goes on from APFE030342892.1 coordinate 107,948, forward strand.
TAAATTTCCCCCAAGAAATATGAACTAGAGCAATTCTTAAGAATTCTGCATCAAAACATATTGCCCCCTGGTCTCATTTAATGGGGTAACACATGACTCTCCCTCTGTGGGAGGAGATAGTCAAATTCTAAACATAAACTCTACTATATCTTTCAACATATCTGTAAATATTGGACATGCCACCAACAACTACATTGAATTACTTGCTCTAAAACTTATCCCATAGTTGGAAAAAGAAAAATGACTTAAAAAATTGCATGTATACAAAGTCTTTATGACAATAATCAATTGTATGAGGGGAACAACTCAAATACAAAATTACACACTTCTTCCTTTATATCGAAAAATTTTCATTCTAAAAACAACTTTATCAAATATCTCCTTTGAGCATGTATATAGGCACGATAAATTAGAAGACGATTCCCTCTCAAAAATTGGATAGAATTTGGACAGAAGCTCATGCAAGGTCACAAAAGAAGTGGTGAGACAACTCCTTGACCATTAGGAATAATTGACATATCTTCTTCAATTATTGTTATTATCTTTTAATATTTACAAAAACATTACCTTTTGATGATATATTATATATATATATATTATATAAGATGTATAAATACTATATATAGATGTATATAGTATAATTCGAGTTTTACATACCAATTATTAGAATTTAAAAAATTAATCAAATACATAATGTGTGTACTAGTTAGTTAAAAGATTTCTAATATACTTTTTCAAAAAATTATTACTCGCTTAATTAAACTACACAATAATCCAAATACTTAAATACATTTGCAGATAATTTTGTTTAACTCTCATCGCATCCTTCCCTAATTAGCATATTTACATTTGAATATGACTAGATATGTGACTACCTTCAACAAATAAAAAACAAAAACACATTATACGTACTCCATTAACTATTTATAAACAATAAAAATATATATTTTTATTATTCACAATTATTTGTAATACTTCCTTTTGTCCCATCAAAAATATTAGTTTAGAAAAATATTCGTTAAAATTTTTAATTAAATAAATGTGTATGACATAATATAGTATTTTTCACCCCGGATGTAGGTGGTTAAAGATGCGTTAATGTAGATTAGATGGTGGGACAGCAGGTGGCTTAGACACATGGCCACCCGTGTTCCCACCTGAGATGATTTATGGCGAGCGACCGTCAACCCGCGGGTGCTATTACTCTGGTGCACAGGTCGGGGACTCCTCTACAAGTTTAAGTTCATGGCTTCGGCAAGCCTACATACCTTTGTCCTGCCCCCTTTGAATTGCTCCTGCTTCCCTGATGCTATGAAGCAGAGCTCACGCACGACAACAGGGAGGCATTGCCAACTCTTGAGCTGTATAGATTTGGGGAATGGAATCCATTTTTCCAGAATGTTCTCTGCACTCTGCAAACTAAAGCCTCAATTCTGGTCTTTATCTCTCACCTGAATCACCCTGTGAATTACCCCACTGAGTCTGCCTCTTCCTCTGTGCACACTGTTAGCACCTTCGTCATTTTGGCCCACACTAGTCAACTCCACCCCACCCACAGGACCATGCCGTGACTCCACCACCGAATGCGTTGCAGGCGAGGCAGTAGTCGAGGCAGGGCCATTCGCCCCCCTCTCTGTCCCCCTCTAAGCCAACGACCCCTTCGTCCTCCCCTTCCTCCACCCCATCCACAACCCAATTCTCTGGTAGATATCTCGCCACTCGCAGTGGAAGAGGTCAGGTCCAACCCATCAAAGCTCAACATGTCAATGCTGCAACCTAGATGCTCAACCTCTCTGTGTCCCCTCACCAGCCACATCAAACAGCCCAATTCCACTTCCACTGCACCATGAACCACACTGCCATCATCGCCACCATATTTGTGGCATTCAGAGAGGAGACTCCCCCACAGAATGAACAGACTCACACCACTGCAAAACATCTTGTCACTACACAACCCACCACTATTCAGTAGAAGCCGGACATCAGCAAACAAAAGGAGGCTCAAGAGAAGTCAACCACTAGCAAGCAGAAGGCCTCATGCAGCAACTCTGGTTCTCGCAAACGCAACGACGTCCAGGATAGCACCAAGCATGGTGAAGGCATTCCTGGTATCACGCAGGCAATTGAGGATGATTGGGATGAATACAAGTGTCTAGTCATGGAAGATCCCTCCTCCACCAAACGACACCTAGAGGGTCAACGTAGCCATGTTTCGATTCTCGACTCCTATTCTTAGGGTCTTTTTTTTAATGTATTTTAAAATTATGTCGTCAATTTTGGTAATTTACCATAACTGTTTCTCTTGGATGTTGAGTTGTAACCCCTGCACGAGCAGCATTTTCCATCGCTTTTTAGGACTGGTTTCCCCTTAATGGGTAGTCTTGAATCAATCTTTTGGATTTCTAAACTTGTTATGACTCTGTTTTAGCACCGCAGAGGCTACAACCTCACTGTAAATTTATTGTTTCATTAATATAATTAGTACTACTTATTAAAAAAAAATATAGTATTTTTAAAAGTAACCACCTCCATTTGTTTGTTAGTTTTTCTATTCTTGCATTTATGTTTATTTCGTGAGACTAATATTTTAGTATTATAATAGAAAAATTTTAGGAGTTGTTTATAGAGATCGAGGAATTGCTCAAACAGTTAAAAGTGGTTGTCAGGTAAAAAAATATTCAAAAAATATTGTAGAGATAGTGTTTGAATCATGTGTTTGATGGTGGAAATAGATTCAACACTATCAAAAACTTCTAAAGCACCTAAAATTATGAAGTTTGAAAAATTTTAAGGCATCCAAAATTATTGTTATTAATTACTAATTATATTTTTAATATAATATTATTCAATTTTAATTAATGTAGTTATATAAATTAAATGGTTGGTAAAATGTAGATAGACATCAATTCATAATAAGATTCAAGTGGCGGTAATGTCATTGCTTTTTCTTTTTTGTATAAATGTATTTCATGCATGTAAGGTACATGCAAAAAATACAAAGGCAATGACATTGCTACCACGTGGCTCGTTTTATTTATTAGATAAATTAAACTTAAACTTATATACATATACAACATTTAATGGCTGCACTGCTATATTGTTTACATAAATATACATATACATATTGTTATTATTATCCAATTTTAAGGTCAAGGGCAAGACAACAAATTGGTGTATGAAATGTCTTTTATGCATGTAAGCTACATGCAAAAAATACAAAAGCAATGGCATTGCATCACGTGGCTCTTGGGCAATGATATTGCCACCACGTGGCTCTTGTTTTATTTATTAGATCAACTAAGCTTAAACTTATATACATATGCAACATTTAATGGCTGCACTTTTATATTGTTTACATAAATATAAATATTATCATTATTATTATCCAATTTTAAGGTGACAATACCAAATTGGTGTATGAGACCCCTTGTTTGTTGGACAAGGGGTGCAACTATTTGACTACTAAGTCTACAAAGGCATACATACTCTATCCCCTCTAACCTGTGACCTCTTAAAAAGAAGCACATGCTCTTAACCATTAAACTCACTCAAGCTATATAAAATATAACAAAATTAAAATCACTAACTACACTGAAATTTAAAACCTCATTTGCTTGGTATGGCGATGGAAACCCCAAACTCTACTCTGAGAGAATATCATCAAAGGTGATAATGATATCATTATAAATCTTTTAAAAAAGGAAATTCAGTACATGATATCAACGCATGTCATCAAAATATTAATGGTTAGTAGGTCATCAAACTAATGGAAGGAATGCTTTGTTGGTTAACGATGTGTATTACACACTAATCTGGTAAGAAAAGTTACTTGAACGAATCTTCCTACTCTTGAGAACCCTCTTCAAGACTTGTAAGAATAAGATAGTAGTGGCCAACATTAAATTACCCAATCGTAATTTAATGAAATATTAATTCTAGTGTGAGGACGTCTCATCGCACCAAACGTGGGCTTGTTGTGGATCAGTGTACTTTGCAAGTTCGCTTACTAACTTGGGTGCAAGGACTTTGAGCTGAATGACGACAAAGTTTTTCAATTTTTGTATTCTAATGGTTTTCAACACCATAATATGGGATGACAACTTGTAAGTTGTGTATTCTACATCATCTAGTCATCACACATCAACTTTGGCGTGTTAATACATATTAGTGCACATTTGAAAACATTTATTAGGACAACCTCACGCCTCAGGGTCTGAAGCCCTACCAAGGTGGCACTAGACGTCATCTTGTTGAAAACACAAAACTTATAGTTACACAATGCAAGGATTTTTATTTTTTTTGGAAAATTTGTTATATGACAAAAAAAAAACTAAATGACTAATAAGAATTCACCAATGCTATATTTCACTGCTCCAAGATTGGCATAATAAGCATCAAAGCATTTACATGTCATGTTATTAGCATTATAAAAACCATAAAAGTTAACTAAATTATAGTTGTATTTTAAATTATTATTATTAATTATAAAAATTATTATATATATAAGTTAAACATATAAGACGAGATTCTTAACCATAGAGATTGACCCCCACTTTACCATGGAAATTCTTCATCTTTAAAGAGATTTTGTTGCAATACCATGGTTTATCAATTCCACTTGCTGAAAATCATAACTTTATATGAAATTTTCTTTTTAAATTAATCAATTTAATTACAAGTGGAAAAAGAGCACAACTACATGAAGATAAATCTCAATCTTTTATTTATTTACACTTTTATGAATATTCTAGAATATTCCGTAAATGTTAAATCTCTACCATCCACCTAATAATTATTGATAATTAATTTTTTTTTTTTCAAAATAAAGACAATTATAACAAATGATAATAATATTATTAAAAATTAACTACCAAAATTATAATATTTAGTTCTAGTCAACCAAATATGATTTCTATTAGTTTTGTTAAATTTATAAACTTGTAATTCATATTTATTTGTTATGCAACATATAATATTATGCCCAGAGACAAATCCCCTGACTCAGAAGGTTGCACAACTTAATTCTTTGAAGCTTGCTAGCCCATTCTTGACATGGATATCTCGACGGTTGTAGAATAATCTTGTTGTCCAACTTTATTGCTCATGGCCTTTGATGCCACCTTCATCTCTCTAATGCCAAAATCCTCAAAGGCCTCATCTCCCTCCGATTTCCATCTAATAGCATTATGCAATGTTATCTACAAAATTGTTTCGAAGACTATTTCCAATCGTCTCAAACCTCTTCTCCCTTCCCTCGTCACCTCTAAGCAAATTGGCTATGTGGAATAGAGGCAAATCCTTAATAGAATCATTCTCACTCAAGAGCACATACACTCTCTTCACACTTCCAAGTATCCTGGAATGATTATTAAGCTCGACATGTCTAAAGTATTTGATAAATTTAGTTGTCAATTCATCTATCACACCCTTTTACCTTATGGGTTTCATGAAAATTGTATTTCTTAGGTCATGTATCTCCTCTCTAAAGCCTTTTTCTCCATATTGATTAATGGCTCTCCATCTTTGGTCCTTATTCCCTCTTGAGGTATCAGGAAAGGTGATCCTATGTCTCCCTATTTATTATTGATGGTCGTTGAAGCATTGAGTCGTTCCATCCTCCATGCTCTCTCCCAAAAGTGCCTCATGGGCCTTTCACTTGGATATAATCATCAATGTTCTGCTCACGAACAATTTTTGGATGATACCCTACTTATGGGTCACTCCTCCCTTCAGGAAGCCATGGAATTCAAGCAAATTTTGGACACATTTGTAGTTGCCTCTAGAAAAAACATCAACAAAGGAAAGTCTCAAAAAAAATTTCTTTAACCTTCTGCAGTTCAAGTCCATATCTCTTGCCTTCCTAGTTTGCAAAATATCTCCCTTATGTCCAAATACTTGGGTGCCCCTGTGACCATTTGTTAGGTCCCTATACTACTAGTGTAACCCCTTATTGTTATTAGTACAACCCCCTTATTATTTTGGTGTGCCCATGTAGTCCCCATATTGTTATTATTGTGCCCCATAGAAGCCCACTATTGTTATTATTGTGCCCTTACATTATTATTGTTGTGTTGGCTCTGATTATATTATGACCCCTTAGGCTCCTATATATAGAAAGGAGGTCTTTTCATTTGTATCATCCAAGAATTTTTCATTTTTGTAATGTAAAGGAGGTTTCCCCCTCGAAGAGCCTGAATTCTAAGGCGTTTATCTCTCTTTTCTATCTTTTTTTGAGATGGTTTCATAACATTTGGTATTTGAGCTTTGGATTCTATGGTTTCGCTACTCCAAACAGGTCTTCGTGGAATTTTCGCTATAACTTTTTCACTACGAAGTTTCAAAAGCTAAGAAAACAACCCATTTGAGAGAAAATTGGTCTGAACCTCTGCTATGAATTTCAGATCTTGTCTCACTATATTTTCGGTGATATGATCTGAGGAAGTTAGGGTTTGCAAGCTCCATAATTTCATCTCAAATAGGTCATCGTGGAATTTGCGCCATAATACTTTTTCTACCAAGGTTTAGACTCTGAAATTAAAACCCATTTTAGCCAAGATATTGGTGAAGCTTGAGTCCAAATCTCAAATCTTGTCTCGCTATATGTTCGGAGATATAGTATGAGGAAGTTAGGATTTTTGTAGACTCCTAAATTACATTCTAAATAGGTGACCTTGGGAAAATCCTCATAACTTTCTCTCTGAGCAACAAATTGAAATTTCATAAGAACTTATAGAAAGAGAACAGACTGTAGTTTTCAATGTATATTTTTCAGATCGGAAGGTTGAAACGGTGACACAGGGCACGTCATACAAGTTTGCTCTATTGAAACATTATATAATCAGGTCATCTTAGGAGATTAGGCATTACTGTTTCTTAGAGAATCAAATTTTGATCAGACTTGCGGGGTTACAAAGAGGACTCAGAGGGATACTGTAGGACACAGTTTTAGAACTTGGAGAACTGAAAGTACAGAGTTACAGTTGTTTCAATATCAAGATGCTAAAATCAAGAAAAGGCGATATGAGGAAGTTTGATGGCAACGATCCGATAAATTGGATACTACAGATGGAGAAATATTTTGATCTACATGAGGTTCAATTGTTACAAAAGGTACATATTGCATCGTTATATTTAGAACCAAACCAATTTTTATGGTATAAAGCACTTTTTTCTCATAAAGCACTTGTCACTTGGTCAATTTTCACAGAAGAAATGATAACACATTATGATGATACAAAGAGTAACACCTTCTTTAGCCAATTGATAAATCTCGAACAAAAGGGTTCAATGGCAGAGCACATTGAGGGCTTTCAAAAATTGAATATAAGGGTAAATGATATTCTAGAGAAGCAGAGGATTTATTGCTTCATAGGGACTTTAAAGGATAACATTCAACACGAGGTTCATCTTTGCGAACCTGATTCATTGGAGAAGGCATTCCGGTTAGCAAGAAAAATTGAAAGCAAAATTATGGAAACAAGGAATCCCACCACTCATGACTATAATTATGGAATTGTTCTTTCTCCTAGCCTTCCATAACCTACAAGGTTTACACGAAAACAATTGGAAGAAAAAAAAGAAAAAGGGCTTTGTTACAATTGTGATAGCAAATACACTAAAGGTCATAAGTGTGCTGAGAAGAAATTATTTTACATAGATTATGAGAGGAGGAAGAAAAGGATCAAGAAACATCAAAAGAAGAGGATATACACCAGGAAACAACCCCAAAGAAAGAAGAAATGAATCCGACCATATCTTGTAAAGCATTGGCAAGAATTACCACTCCTCAAACTCGCAAGATAGAAGGACATATCAAGAAGAAAAAGGTTCAAGAAGAGAAATATCACATCGAGAAAGAAGAAATGAATCCGACCATATCTTGTAATGCATTGGACGGAATTACCACTCCTCAAAATATCAATATAGAAGGACATATCAAGAAGAAAAATGTTCAATAAGTGAAAGATCACATTGAGTATCAAGAAATGAATCCAACCATATCTTGTAATGCATTGGAAGAAATTACGACCCCTCAAACTCTCAAGATAGAAGGAAATATCAAGAAGAAAAAGATTCAAGCAGTGAAAGATCAAATCGAGCATCAACAACAAGTTCCCCAACATTTAAAGGATAACACCACTTTGGTGTAGAATCGAATGAAATAACAAGCAGATCAACATCGCAGTGAAAGAAGTTTTGATGTGGGCAATTGGGTATTTTTATGGCTACATCTCAAGAAAGCTATTTATGAGAAGGAAATGTTGGAAATACTACATGCCTTTAAGAAATGACGAACTTACCTAATGAGAAGACACTTCAAGTTAAAAATGGATCATGATAGTCTTAAATACTTTTTATAACAAAGATTATCCTTAGAAGAACAAAAAAAATGGGTCACAAATATGTTGGCTTATGACTTTGAAATTAGCTACAAAAAAGGGAAGCAAAATGTTGTTGCAGATGCACTCTCAAGAAAGGATGAGGATGTGGAAGCATTGTTTTTTGCTATTTCTATTATCCAACCAGATTGGATAAAAGAAGCAAGGGATGAATCGAAGAAGGATGAAGAAGTGTGGCCACTCATTCAAAAGTTGCAGAAGATCCCAATGTTAGAGTCCTATAGTGACAAGATTTGTAATTTTGAATTGGCTAAGGTTAAACCTTGTAATATTGTACATACCTTTACTTTCTGCAAATGTTTTCCATATTAAAAATTAAAAATGTAAAGAGGGTGTGTCCTAAAAGAAAAAACAAAAAAAAAAAAAAAAAAAAAAAAAAGTGAAAAATATGAACCCTACAAAAAGAGATAAAAATAGATCATGAAAGTGTGCAAATTCAAATGCCACTACTATTTGACTATTTCTACAAATAATGGTTGTGTGAAGCTTGTCATACATGCCACAACCCATGGTAGTCAAACTGCTTAATCTTCACTATTTCATGCTTTGAATTTTATCTTTATAGTTAGAGAATAAAATATGACCGAACATCTTAATCTTGGCAGATCATTAGATAGGTAGAGAAAATAAAAGGGGCTCATCAGCTTAATCTGATCCCTTGGAAGATATAAGGTTAGAAGTAGATAGTTTTTTTTATAAGAGAAAAGGAAACAAAAATGTTTGCTAGCTTAAGTGCACTCACTAAAATGAAGAAAAAATGTTAGGGTAAGTAATGGGTAAGTAGAAGAAAGGTTGCCGAAGAATAAAGTTTATTGGACAAAAGCACATTTATCATGCTTAATCATATGTTTCAATGTGCATGAGAAATTAAGAAAGCAAAAATAGAGGTTTAAAAGTTGATTTAATTGAGTCCCCCTCATTCATTTCGTCCTTATACTTACTAATTTTCCCATCCACAAGTATGTTCTAGTACTAAAAATCCTTCAAGTCATAAAGGCTCAGAGAATTTCTCTGACTTTTGGTGGGACCGGACCCTCGGCTTAATGAATTATGGACATCAAGTGTTAGAATTCCCTTCATAAAATTCATTTCCCTTCATTACCATAATAAAACTCCTTTTCTTAAGGTTAAACTCCATTTGCCTAGGAAAAGTAAAAAACCCCATGTTAAATTCCATTTTACTCAAAATACCCACAAAAATATTTTATCCTAAGTATAAGTGTATGTAAAGGAAAAGCGCAAATATTACGTTATCCTTAGTAGTATTTTCACTCCGCTCATTTCAGTTCATATTAATTTCTAACTTAATAATATAGCTCCCAATATACCTTTTCCCATATATAAATAAATCTCGTATATAATACCCCAACCCTTAGTTTAACTATAAACTATATTTTTATCCCATGCCCCCGACAAAACCCTCTTAACTCACCAATTCTCTGCAATGTTAAGATAATCCCTTCATTAACCCCATTCAATAATTTAATCCCATGTTTAACTCGTAAATAATCACAAACCACCATGGATTAAAGCCTTGGCCCCCCCAAAACCTTTGCCCATGCCAATCATGCTAATCTGTCACCCGACTGTCATCTGATCATTAGCACCTGAATCCAATGGTTCACAGCCATATCGGGTACACCTAATATCCTACCTTTACCCACCTGATAAAGTGGTATTTCCCAGGCCCCCATCTGCTACGTCTCAAGCATTAAGGTAGATCGGGTGACCTTGCCAAAATACTGCCTCCTCAAGAAAGCGATGTGATGGCCTCCGATACTGCCTCCCCGTTAAACTCGAAACCACTCACTGTTCATAATATAAAATTCCGCGCCAATTTACCCATTACCCGTTAAAACCCTGAAAACCCTCATTTTCATGCCTTTTAGTCAGTTACACAGCGAAACCTATCAAACCCTTCCGACGCCACCCTAAGCCTTTGAGACATGATTTCACTATGGATTCCCTCTTAAACACCTTCCAAACTCTATCCACAGTTCTTTCCAGTTTCAGTATGGCCTCTGGTCACCTCCTAGCAGACCCGTGTTTTATTAACAAATTGTTGTATTTTGCATGTAATTAGTAGAAGACCAGAGCTTGGATAAACAGTTTTGATACTAGTCACAAAACTTGTTTACTCCAAGGCTCGAAAGAAAATCTATTTAAAAACCTTCATTTAGAAGAAGAAAATAGTTATACACATAACAAAGAAAGAAATCGTTCACACAGAGACATTGATTGTTAAATAAACGAACCAGACAAAGCATACAGTCAAAAGACAAACAAATCAAGCATACAGAAATTTGATCAATATCCATTACCATATGCTGCTACATATTAAAAAACTAAATGATTTACTATTGAAATACACAGTAAAAAGTTAAAATATACAGTAAAAGTAAAAACACAGAAAAAGATATTGACGGGTCATCAAAGTAAAAGTGTATCAGATTGAAAAATCAAAGTGAAGATAAATGAAAAAAAAGAGGAGTCAAGATAAACAATAAAAGTAAACATGGAGTTAGTAATGGTTAAACATATATGAAAACGTTTTCACCAGCAACAATGGAGTTTATCCAAAGTAAAGGTAAAAAGCAGTTAAAAGAAAAGGTTAAAAGATAAAATCAGAGTAGAAATGGTAGATTTCCAAAAATTTCCTGTTTAAGTCATAATTTTGCAGAAACTATTATGGTCAGTCCAAGATGAATTTTGAGAAACTAGATATGTGTGTGTTCCTAAAAGGCAAGTATACAAAAACCTATCTCAATTTTTACACAAGTATTACAAAAAGGGAGATAAACGCATATCTTCATAGCCTAGTTTTCAGACTCTGCAAAACCTTGTTTTTGACATCTTTTTGCAAAGAATTTTGTGAATAGTTGGAGCTGAATTTTAGGAAATGGAAAGAGGTTTATCTCAATAGCATACTCATATACAATAAACTATTTCCCTTTTTACATATCTATACCGGATTGAGACATACAAAGGTATCCCTGGACTTAGTTAGTGACTTGGAAGCCTCATCATCAATTAAGAGTTGCTATAAAATTCAGATTTCTCTTCTTTGTCACCATCAATCCATAAATATAGTGCCAAATAGATTCATTAGTTTTGAGTGTCCTTTATTTAAGTTCTATTAATGTAATACATTTTGAGATATTTGTAAAACCAATCTTGATATTTTTTCAAGATATTTTAGTTTAGAATTTGTATAAATACTTCTTCATTTGAAGTATTTTGTGTGGACTCTATTAGAAATTTCTATATAATTTTTTATCAAGAAGAACGAGAAGGTTATTGTATCAGTTGATGAGTCAACAAGCTGGACTGATTAATAAATATCAGACTGTTCCAATGATTCATGTGTTGAGCGAATATTGGACAAGTATTTTCATGTGTCTTTGTCAATTTCTAAAATTTATTCACAATCTTATATGTATTTCAATCTAAATGTTATAACTGGAAATATATTTCATAACTTTTTTAAATCACACTATGTTTAAACATTTAAACATTTAAATGTTTTCTTCTGTAATTTAAATTAAAGAATTCTTAATTACTCTTTAGTTTAAATTGATTTCATAAATAATCCAGATTAAAGGATTCTTAATTGCCCTTTGATTTCGATTACCCCTACCTTCATCATTCATTATCCGGGTCTGAGAACCCTTAACTGCTCTCTCACCCCAAGTGAAACCCTTTCACCCCTCTGTCTCAAACATCTAAAATACACTCTGCTATATTGCCCTTGGAACATCTCATTTAGTGACTTAATCCAATTTTGCTTCCTTATTAGTTGACTCCATATCCCAATGGTCTAAAAGACATCAATTTATCCATCTGTCTAAGCAGATCCCACTACCAAATCTCAAATACAAATCAAAACCCCATGAACAATCATAGCTAACCTAAAACGTCTTAACTAAAACAAAGTTAAATTTTAAAGAGAGAGTCCTCTCTGAGCATCAGGGAGGCTAGGTCCTGATCTCCAAAATCAGATTGTAGTCACCTCGGTGATTTCTTTCTTTAACCTTGAGAAAATACCGAGTGATAACACCTAGTTCAAACAATATTTCCAGAACTTGATGAGGAAGGAAAAATCATTTTGGAGCCTAGAGAAGTCATAGAAACAAGAACCCGACAGCTACGAAATTGATCAATTTCACAGTATCTCATCAAGTGGAAGAACTTACCCACTGAAGATTCCACATGGGAGGACAATAATTTTATACTGAAGCATCAAGAACTACTCAAGCATTGAGGACAACACTTTTTGAAGGAGAGGGGAATGTTAGGTCCCTATACTACTAGTGTAACCCCTTATTGTTATTAGTACAACTCTTTTATTATATTGTTGTGCCAATTTAGTCCCAATATTGTTATTATTGTGCCCCATAGAAGCCCACTATTATTATTATTGTGCCCTTACATTATTATTGTTATGTCGGCTCTGATTATATTATGACCCCTTAAGCACCTATATATAGCAAGGAGGTCATGTCGTTTATATCATCTAAGAATTATTCATTTCTGTATTGTAAAGGAGGTTTCCCCCTCAAAGAGGCTGAATTCTAAGGCGTTTATCTCTCTTTTCTATCTTTTTGTGAGCTAGTTTCATAACACCATCAATCCTGTTTGTTAATATGTATGGGAAGACGTTTTACTGAAAATTGAAGAAAAATTATCTAGTTGGAATTTTAGAGCCCTAAATCTTGCAAGCCGATTTACCCTTCTAAAATTTGTCCTACAGTCTATGCCACCTATCTTCTCTCAACCCTTGCATCTCCTAAATAAATTCTCAACAAAATTTGCAATCTTCAATGATATTTTCTAGGGGGTGCATCAATAGAGAGAAAATGGGATTTAGTAGCTTGTGATAAGCTCTTCCTTCCCAAAAATGTACGAGGAATGGGTCTAAGAGACCCTTTGGTATTAAGAAAGGCCTTAAGTGCCGAAACTTGGTGGTGGTGCCTAAAAAACCTTTTGTTTCCAAATAGTGGAACAACAAATATGCGTAGGGTGATCACTACTCTGAGCTAGTCAGAATGAAATAAAGTAGTAAAGGATCTCACATATGGAATGTAGCTTGGAAAAAAGATTTCTAATTCAAGATCACTACTTCTGGGAAGTGCACAATAGCTTAACAACATTACTCAGGGAGGATTCTTAGAACCAATGGCCTAATCTTTCATCTTGGTCAACTCTCAATCGTTGAGGGATAACTTCCATCAATGAGGGATATAGATAGCTTCCCACTATTGGGCCCCTCTCTGAACCAAATTTCCCTGGTGCACCTGGAAATTCATTCTCTTGAATATGCAATATCACATGTATAATAGAATGTGTTCTTGGCCCCAATCTTGGCCACCCAAAACATTTCGGTCTAGGATGATAACAATGTATTGTGATGGGGTTATGGACCATCCAGGAACTTCAATCTGAAAGAGGCTTATCCAATTCTCACATAGGTACATTTGATAGAACCCAATCATGTTTGGAAACACATCTAGAAAATGAAGCACTGAGCCAAAATAACTTTGTTTCTCTAATTTCTTTTGAAAAATAAGAATTTAACTTGGGACAAGCTTCAAAAGTGAGGCTTCATGAGCCCTTCAATCAAACATCTATGCCTAACTCAAGTTGAAGACTACAATCTCTTGTTTTTAACTTTTTCTTTCTCTTCTTCACTTTGGGAATGGTTAGCTAACATCTTCCGAAGATCCAATATTGTGTCAAACTACATCTCAACCTCTCTTGAAAACTAAACAAATACTCCTTTCCATATTCCTATCTTGAATCACATTGGTCTCGTCATCCCTAAATTCATAACTTGGAGAATTTGGAAAGAATGAAATTCCATAATCTTCAAAAACTGTTCATCCTCCATGGAGGTTGTTCTGCACCTTATTCTTTCTCAGCTCTAGGAGACCATATCTACCTCACATTGTTCCTCTCAGGACTGGGATTGTCCTCCTGTTGAACAAGATATCATGTGCCTCCTTAGGATCAGATCACAAAACTCTCCAAAATTACTGGCAACAACCTCCTCTTTGCATTCTTCTAGCCCTTCGTCTTGGTCACCTCCACCCCCAATATTTTTCAAACTTAACTTTGATGGGGCTTGATGTGGTGACTCAAGACTTGCTAGTATGGTGGGGCTTTCAGAAATGGCTCAAGACAAATTTTGAATGTGTATGTGGGAAAGCTAGGCTTCACCACCAACAATGAAGTAGGGCTCTGGGCCCTGGAGCATGGTCTCACCATTTCTCTTCGCCATAACTATCATCAATTTCTCATCGAAGGAGAATTTTTAGTCATAATCTCCATATTGAAAAAGATTCAATGCATATCATTGCTATCTAATATCTCAAGAAGTTAGCACATATAATCACACATACCCAAAGCAAGAACCCTTCTTAAGAGCATATCCACTCCTATGTTATCACATATTTTCCACACTGGTAACAAGCTCATGGATCACTTGGAAAATCATGCTCTTGACTCTAATCTTCATACTCTTAACCTTAGATGGCCTTAAAAATTCCCTACTCAACTAGAGTCAGCTTGTATCTATATTTCTCAACAAGACTATTCCCCCATTGCGGGTGGTAATTCATGCCACCTAGGTTAAACATGTGGATTTCCCTTGGATTTTAAAACCATCGGGCTCATACAAATCCCATATATGAGTAGAATGAATGGCTTCAATTCACTCCAATGGAAATACTCTCTCATCTCCTATTTTGGCACAAGCTCTCCCTCATAACTTACAGAGTAATCATGGTGATTCATTATTATTTGGGTGGGTATTCAAGGAGGTGGTGTATAGGTAGCATCATGGTCAACCCACATACTTCTTTCATTGCATTTACAAGCCAGGAATTCTATTAGGAAGGGTCATCTTTATGCTCTGCATTGTGTGCACCTTCCTCTCACCATGTCTACATTCATGAACATTTCCATTCATTAATTTGTTGGTCCTTTCATTAACCTACAATGGTACTAACAATAATGTAGTTTAAACATTAATGTCATCGTCTTCTACACCTTTCCTCTTCCTCTGAGAGTATGGGGATCGTGGGTACTATCTTGGCCTTTTCACTTCATGGTAAGGATGCATCCCTCATAAAAGATGCTTGGTATCCTCTTGGTGAGAAGGCATTTTTGAATGTCCCTCATCTTACAGGTATCTCTCTGATGGTCCAACAATGGCTCCTATATTGCAGGTCTGGTGTGGTCTCCATTCTGCATACTCTGCTCTGTCAAAGATGGAGTTTAGATCTCTATATGTTATGCTCAGGTCTGTTCATGGAGGTATTTATATGTCTCCCTCTTGTGCTTGTTGAAACTTATGGTTCCTAGTGGGGGTTCTCTCACTTTTGGAATTGGAATCTCAATATCGAGAGCTCGGAATAGTTAATCATGGTAAATAAAAGCGTACTTTTTGTGTTTATTGAAATTCATGGTTCTCATAGGGAGTTCTCCTTATTAAGTGTGTGGATTTTATGGCTCATGTTTCATTACTTTGTGGGTGGTGTCGATTGGTTGGATGAGCGTATGATGGTATCTCGATGGTGGGTTTCAATTGATGACAATGCTTTGCATCTACTTTGGGTAAATGGTATGCTTTTGTAGGGCTCTATAATGGTTTTCTCGACATGCTTAGTGGGCGTAATTCTCTCATCACAATCCTTCATGTCTTGTGGCTACTCATCATCATGGATATGCCTCTTGGTTAACTCGTAGCCCACGGTTGGTGAATTTAAGGTCGGCATTGTTCCATTGGTTCTCATCGCATCCAAGCCAATTCAGTGGTGGATCTCCTCACCAGTGGCTCTTTACACAACACTTCTAGGTCTTTGCAAAGCTTCATTTTATGTCTTAACTATTAATGGGTAGCTCCTTTTTGTCTCAAATTAGTCACAATAACTTGGTCAAATAGAGCTTTCACAATTCTGATCTCATGTTTAGTACGTACTCAGGAATTATGTCTTCCTTTTATCCTCCAAACTTTTGAAAAGGGACACTTACAATATTAAGACGCTATCTGTGCTATTGGTTTGGTTTCCCAATGGGAAGACCAATAATAATATTTATTCATGATGTGGTATTTTATAATTTATTATTATTTATTATTTAAACAAGAAAGAAAATATAATAATTAATTAGGTAATTTTTTATTATTTAAATAAAATATCAAGATTTATATTTATATTTTTTTATTTCATGAAAAGGTTTTAGATATATAAAAATGCAATTGATTCTAATGTCTATTTTAGATATTCCTATATGGGGTAACTCAAGTTGTAAAAGCGGGTGGGGGCAGGGGGCAAGGGGTGGGGAGTGTGTTTCCACTGCCCCACCATCTTACAGGCTAGCGAGACGTCGCAACATGCCTCCCTTAAAGATAATTTAATTCATGCATAATATGCCAACAATTATCATAGGGCACCACCCTACGGACCTGCTCCAAATTCATTAGCATAATTGGTAACCTATGTGAACAAGCATTTTGGGAGATTTGCAGAGGTATGATATGGGTAATAGTACAGTTCCCATGAACCAGTCTAATCACTACAATCCTATCAATCCATCAACATTTAATGATAGGCCATCAATGGTTGACTCAATGGGATTCTACAAGTTGCATAAGGTTACATTAGCAAACAAAGAGGCGAAGAGAATTATATCTAGGTGGTGGTCGTATTTCACTTCTATACTTACCTTACCAGGTCTCCTCTCACACATGATAGGCTATAGTTAGTTGTTAGTGTCACTCCCCATGTCCATCTTACTAGCTTTTTCAATGGCCTAGATCTATGTCCAACCCTATGTTTTGGAAGGAAAGGACAACACAACCATGTTGTTTCCTTTTCCCATATTAAGGAAGGCACATGTTTGCATTGCACTCTGATTCTTCTATAATTTACCCCTATGTCGGGTCACGTAAGGTTTCACTCTATTGGTCAGGCCATGCTGGAAGAGAAATGATGCCCTTCAGATGAGCGCCCTTTGAAGCCCAATGGTTGGTATAAGCTTATGTATGTCTGGATTTATTGGATTTGTAGTTTGAACACAAATTCTTTGCTTGGTTTCAATATTCCTCTACAAATGGCTTTGTCATGCTCAACCACTAGGAGGCTTGATCAGAGATTCAGGGTGTTATTGGGATCTAGTCACTCTCTTTGGTTCCACGATATTTATTTTCGATCTCTCACTCCTCTTGC
Source organism: Pinus taeda (assembly GCA_000404065.3). NCBI lineage: Eukaryota > Viridiplantae > Streptophyta > Pinopsida > Pinales > Pinaceae > Pinus > Pinus taeda. The sequence goes on from APFE030342892.1 coordinate 125,574, forward strand.
TATTAGCCATTCCTAGGGAATGGGCCAACGTTCGAAGAGGAGATTCCTACTATTAGGAGTGATATCACTCAAGAGCTCAGACTCCAAGTAAGTGTTCATTTGCATGCTACATGGAGTTGATCACTCAATTAATCCAAGAATAAATAAATAAAGTCAAATGAGAGATCTTCAACAAGATACATAATCTCCTAGACACTAATAATGCGGGAGCATCAACCCTATGAAACTCTTTTGTTTAGACCCCAAGCGGGTCACGATGAGATTTCTAAAGGGAAATATAGGTTGCGATGCAATATATCGCAATTACAGAATCAGGTTTCGATTTGCGATATGGCAATCATAGTTCACAAAGGGGAAATAGTCGCATATTGTACCAACCTTGGTTCCCTCCGATTGGATTTTCAATGTGAGCTTCCGAACCTGATATATTATATATTGTGTTTAATGGCCTATCGAGTCGACAGTTATCATAGGGCACTTGTTGTAAGGGCTTGGGTCTGTCCATCGATGACAAACGCTAATGGGAAACACCGATAGTAAAAGTTACCAGCTTAAAATTTGTGTTTAAGGAATTTTTTCCATATTTTAAAGGTTTGTTGCCGCATACTATATGGGACCTGAGAATCTATGTATTAAAACAAATCTGCCTGCCAAACTTTGTCGTTTGTTTAGAACTGCTCAGGAATTGAGGAGATTAGTTGCCAACTTATATAAAGGACTATCCAGATTAGAAAAAGGAGAGACTGGCACAATAATTTAGAAGATCAATGCGTACAGTAGTAACCTGACCTGGTAGTAGGCCAAGACCTTGGGTTGAGCAGCAAGGAGGTTCCAAGAAGGTGTAGAAAGCCCGATTATCCGAATTAGGTGTTCAGATAGGCATTTTTGCATGCTTTATCGTGAGGATTTCGGTGGTACTCTTTGTTTCTAAAGTTGGGCTCTCCATTCTTCATCCATCTTCCAGCTTGGAGGTACAAGGATTGTAAATGAATGTTGCTTGTACTCTTATCTATTTTATGCCACTTAATGAAAGAAGGCCTCCCCACTATTGAGTAGGGCCCAGAGATGTAGTCCAAATTGGATGAACTCCATAATCAAATATTTGTGTCATGGTTTCTTGCTTATCATGTTATTTCTGCATTGTTTTATATGATTTTAAGTTCCATGGTTAATAAGCTCTGTTTCATGTAATTTTGATGCATCTATAAGTAAAAGATCTTGGATCAAGTTTGGTACCAAAGTAGGTATTTTTCGATGTGAATATCATGAGTATATGATAGCCCAGAACAAGCTACAAAAATGTGAAGGAAAGCTTAAGTCCTTTGATTTTGAAGCAGGACATGCACAATGAAGAAGACCATTGGGAAGAGGAACAACATTTTCGCAACATATTCTACAATATGGTAGAGAAAGTGGGGAAGTTGTTTTCAGAGTATGAGAAGGCATTTGGGCATGAGAAGAAAGATGTCGATGACAATAGATTAGAAAATCATGAAGGTGGTGGAGAAGATCCCCCTCCCTCTCCATCTTCTACTGATAGTTCCGCTTCTTCTTCTCATCATTTTCGCACACGTCATAGACATACATATAATAAACCGTTCCTGAAACTAGATGTAAAGTTTGACTTGCCTACATATGCTGGAGAATGTAATGAAGAAAATATGAACAATTGGATTAGGAAGATTGAGTTCTACTGCCGAATTCAACATATCAAGGAAGATGAGGAAAATATCTAGTTGGCATCCCTTTGACTAAGTGGCATTGATCGCATTTGGTGGGAGGGAAGATTTCAAGGTAGAGAAAATGTGGGTAACCTTCTCTCCTCATGGTCAAATTTTGTTTCTGCATTGAAGAACCAGTTTTACCCTTCGTGATATAAACAAAAATCATTAATGGAATGGAAACACCTAAGGCAAGGCCAGGGGAAAATGTGAAAAACTTCACCAACAAATTTAGAAAACAAGCATTGAATTTGAGCATTCCATTAAATTCACTAGAGATTGTAACTATGTATATTGGTTCTTTACAGAGTTACATAAGGCATTCATTATTATTGTTTGAGCCTTCTACTATCGATGAGGCCAGTGTCAAGGCCATGCATCTTGAAAGCAGGGAGACGCTTGAACAAAATGACCATCCAAGAAGAGATGCAACAACCAAGAGAATAGGGGCAAAGCCCTCTTGTACACATTGTGAGAAAGAGGGACACGATGAAGAGAAATGCTGGAAACTGCACCCTGAGTTGAGACCTAAGAGGAATGACAAAAAGGAGAGGCAGAAGACAACTTCCACCATGCAACAAGATCACGAGTCTGAATCATAGGTAGATGAGATGGTCACAACTGTGGGATTTACAAAAGGTAGACCAATTGAATTGGGGTTAGATTTTGGTGATGAGAGGAAGATCACAGCTCTTGGGATCGTAGCAGATGGAACTATCGATTTGGGTTCTGCTTCGGGTGATGAAACAAAGTTTTCAATAGATATTGTACCAAATATGAAAGGGACACCCAATGAGACATGGCTCCAAGAACATGATGCGATCAACCAAAGCATGAATGTTGAGCTAGGGAGAGCCCTACGGGAAGAAAAAAGGAGAAACAAAGGCTCCTACTTTAGTTGCAAGCTAAGGAAGAAGACTTCGAAAAGCTACAACATAACCACCTTGAGGTAAAAAGTGATTATTCAATTTCATGTACCTTTCCTAATGATGATTTCATTGCATTTGAAAAAAATACTATAAGTATCGGCCCCAAAATGTTAACGAGAATGGGGTATGAGGGGAAGGGCATTAATGGCCAAGGCATCATAAACCCCATTAAAGTAGAGGAATTGCCTCGTCATGCAGGACTTGGGTATGTCAGGAAGGAAGTTGGGGCATGCTCCAAAATAACTAGTGACCAACCAATGACAGATGATGAGATCACTTCCTCACATTCCAGCAATAGTGAGGGCTCTATGAACAGTTATTAGAGGAAAACCAGGGGAAAGCGCTCCAAGACAACTCATAACATTTTAAGGAGAAATAATTGTTGTAGTCATTGCAACTAGGTGGGACACCAAGGAACCACGTGTCATATGCTGCATGTCGAGAAATAATCGATAAAGAAGCCAATGGGTGAAAATGTTCAACAAACAAATCCACCACACTCATGGTGGTCTTCTTTATTAAGTAAAATATGCTTTTTTTAGATGTAGTAGCTTGTTATGGCCACCAGATGTAAGTAATGCATTGCGAATAAATTTAAAAGTGACGATGTGTTTCCCATCACTTGAAACCACAATGATGATGTTTTTTAGGCCTTCTATGAGTAATTTGGGTATTGGTTTCTATCATGTAAAACTTGACCAAAGAGAGCATGTGTTATATAATCTTGGAAAGTGTGGGGGTTTTTGAGTCATGTATGGTTTATATGTGATTGTATGTGTACTCAATAGTAATGTTGAACACTTGAAGCTTTATGAACCTCCATGATTATGGATACTGAAAAGGTTGTACAAATTCCTACAGTGAACAATGTTGCACCAAAGTATCTAGACAATTTGCCCAAAGATCTCATACTCGATAGGAAAACCAGAACTTAACGATGCGGATATGTGGAGTACATTCATGTGGGCTTCAAATGAATGAATTCGAGTAAAGCTCGGTGGATGGAGAAAAAAAAAGTGAGGGAGAAATTTCCTCTGTTTCCAATTGACTGAAAGGGATTTTGGTGGTCCAAAGCTCTTAGTGGGGAGGATTCATCTAGGTGGATCTCTAAAAAGTACCAGTGGCATGGTAAGAAGGCTCAAAACTCAAGGTGGAAGAAACTCTATAAAACTTAGCATCGAATTGAAGTGCTTGTCATCCTGATTCCAACTATAGGTTTTAACCTCGTACAGAAATTACCTGCATACGAATTCTAAAACACAAAAAATAAACAATGCGAAAGCATAACACATAAAACACATATACATAGATATTTTCCCCTGGATCCCAAAACCGAGACTACCAGCTTGATTTTTCACTATGTTCCTTTCAATGTTACAATACATATTTATACATGC
>APFE030342892.1:132313-195792 GCA_000404065.3 Pinus taeda
CCGCTACACAATCGTCGCAACAAAGGGGGGGTCCACCGCCCCTCCAACCCCCTAGTTAACTACGTGGGCTAGTCATGGAAAGAATGTAACACAACCCAACACCAACGATGCAAATGAGACTCATATCCGAGTTCATGTGAAGAAGTTAGAGCAAGTCAAAGATCAAGTTTGAATTAGACAAGTGGTAGGAGGAAGTGACATGGAAAAACCCTCAACGAATAGGGAAGCGCCAAGTGGCAAGCCTCCATTGGTCCTGCATATCGTAGAAGGAATAGGCCGCGACTTAAAGAAAATCAGCCCTAGAGCAAGCGAGGTTGTGATGCGATATATTGCAATTGTAGAGTCATGTTGCAATTTGTGATATTGAAATTGCACATTGCAAAAGGGAAAGGTTAAAGAATCAGCCCCTAGAGAAATCTAGGTTGCGATGCGATATATCGCAATCGAAGAATCAGGTTGCGATTTGTGATATCGCAATCACAGTTCAAAAATGGGAATCATTTGCATATTGTACCAACCTTGGTTCTCACCAATTCCTATTTGCAATGTGAAGTTTCGGACCTAATATATTAGATATGTTGTATAATGGTCCATTGCGTCAATGGTGATCGCAGGGCACTTGTTATAAGGCCTTGGGTCTATCCGCCGATTGGAAACACCGATGGGAAATGCCAATAGTAAAATTCGTCGTGTTAAAATGCACGGTTAAGGAAGTTTTATGATGTTTGAAAGGTTTGTTTCTGCATACTATATGGGACCTAAGAACCTCTGTCTTAAAGCAAACTCACCTGCTAAACTTTGTTGTTTGTTTAGAACTGCCCTGGAAATGAGGAGATTAGCCACTATGTTATATAAAGGACTATCTGCATTGTAAAAAGGAAGGGCTGACACAATAATTCATAAGATCAGTGCGTGCAATGGTAACCTGACCTCATAGCAAGCCAAGACCTCGCCTTGAGTAGCAGGGAGGTTCTAAGAAGGTGCAAAAAGCTCAATTATCCGAATTGGGTGTTCAGAGAGGAATTTTTGTACAATTTTCGCTAGGATTTTGGTGGTACTATCTGTTTCTAAAGTTGGGCTCTCCATTCTTCGTCCATATTCCATCTTGGAGGTATAAGGATTATAAATGAATGTTACTTGTACTTTTATCTCTTTTATGCCACTTAATGAGAGGTCTCCCCACTATTAAGCAGGTCCCAGAGATGTAGTCCAAATTGAACAAACTATGTAATCAAATATTTATGTCATGATTTCTTGCTTATCATGTTATTTCTGCATTGTTTTATGTGCTTTTAATTCCCATGGTTATAAGCTTTGTTTCATGTAATTCTCATGCATTTATAAGTAAAAGATCTTGGATCACTGGTCTTATGGCCAGGTGGGCCTTTTGTAAATGTAGCATGTGCTTAGATAGGATGTTAGGGAGTTTTGGACATATTTCCAAATAGCTTTAGTCTATTAGGGTATTTCCTAGCCAATGGGAAATTATAAAGTTATGTCCAGGTAGAGAAGAAGGTTGGCTTGGTCTAATTTGTTATGAAGGTCATGAATGTAAGAGGTAGCTGGAAGAGAGGCAACAAATTTCTAGAAGTGTATCTAAGGAGGAGCATGAGGCCTCTAATAAAGGTGTAAAGAGATGATACACCTCTTTGTATATACATTTATTCTAAATGGGAACATAATCTAAAATTTGATTGTAGAATCCTCATGTTCTTGTCTAAATGTATGTAAATGGTTGTGTTAAAAATATATGATATGAAGAGTAAAACAACTACATTAGGCACAATAGGAACATACACAAAAATACACAAAGAGAGAGAAATAGATATTGTGATTGAAATTCCAATTCCATGTTCTATTAAAATCTATTGTATTTATACATGATTTATATAGTTGGAGTGGTTGTACTCACTCACAAGCAACCTCCATTCAAATTTACCAATAGTTACTAACATTTACATGTACATGAAAGCACAAGTCTAAATACCCTTAAAACATCTCCCCACCCTCATTGCCTTTGTAAGTGAGCACAACCAACCACCATTCACATTTACCAATAGTTACTAACATTTACATGTACATCAAAACACAAGTCTAAAGACCCTTAAAACATCTTCCCACCGTCAATTCCTTGTTGGACCATTAAAACATCTACCCACCGTCGATACCTTTGTGAGCGAGTACAACCAACGTCCATTCACATTTACCAATAGTTACTAACATTTACATGTACATGAAAACAGAGGTCTAAAAACCCTTAAAACATCTCCCCACCCTCAATTCCTTGTTGGGCTCTTTCTTGTATATACAATCTGAATCATATTTCATACTCGTGCATGTTATTTTAAACTAATAAGCCCTCTGTAGAAGGATTTTTTTGGTTTTCTTAGTTGTGCATGTGTGCAGGGCCCTTCTTTTGCAAGAGGAAGCAAGGTCTTTTAGTAGGGGTGGGTTTTCTTATGCACCATGCCCAGGAGAAATCACCAAGCTACAAGGGTAACAGTATTAATTCTTTAGCCATTCTTTTGTAGCATATTTCATGAGTATTTAATGTATTTTCTTGCATGGATATGAACAAAGGGTTAGGCTTCTTGATCTTCTTATGGTCACGCACTCATATGTTGGTAGATCATTCTTTGATCTTGTTGTAGCTCCTAGAGATAACCGTTGGGTTGAGGAGAGTTCCATGCCTAGGACATCTTAGCATCTCTTGAATATAATTCATTATTACTCACGAGATAAATTAAAATGATTTTGGATCTGGTTCGATTATCTTTTCTCAGAGTTCAGATATAGTATATGCAACAATAGGACATCATTCCCAAGAATAATTGCATTGGGTCTAGTAGCCGACACACAAAGAATACAACTTATATTTGTCATTGCAATAAATGTGGAATGGAGAAATATAAGGGACAAATCTAGTGTAGAGGGATGGATAAACACATAATACTATGCAACAAATCCTATCACAATTATGGAGGAAATACGGAAATGAAATGCAGAAATTATGGAGTGCATTTTAAGGTTTCTAGCTCAATATTTCATGGGTACATTTTTTCACACTATAATATAGTAAATCGGTAATATCACAAGTAATGTCTGCTACAATATAACATAGTAAATCCATGATATATAAGTGAATCCAATAACCACCTACTTACATAATTTCAAAAGAAGAGAAACATATATGAAATGACACACAAAGGAAGAACACATACTGCACATCCCAAATGCTTGGAATCACATGGACTTCTTCATTAATCATCCATAATGAAAATAGGTCACATGCCTAAATAGGTGACATTTGCAATAGAAACAATAACAACCTTCACATAAGAAATTAGAACCAAATTTGGAACCTCCTATGAAAACAGAGTTCAAAACTCCGGAACAAAGACTTAGGAACCTCTGAAAGCATAATTTTGGAACCCTTCTAATGTGTTTCCTCCCTATTTTTCTAGGGAGAATCCAAACAAAATAACTTACAAAATATCTCCAAATATTACATCTATCTCATCGACTTAGTGGTCTGAGCATGCAAAAATCCTAATGATTACAAAACAGATCTGATTCTCTTCTTGAAAATGAAAAAAAATCACAAAATAATAATAATAAAAAAACATGAGAAACGTGAGGTGTCATAGTGGACAGAACAAAATATCTCCATGTCGATTCATCTGATTTCCTTAGGTAGACTTAGGCCCCAATGTCTGGATGAGTGGTGGGCTAATGATCTAGCCAAATTTATGTCATGCTATTTCCCCATGATTCCTAGCAAGTTCGCTTGTCACTTTCTCCCCTTAACAACTTGAAACCTATTTCTGAAGTGGGCCGCAATTTGGTGTGGTGGAGCTGAGGTGCTCAATACTTAACTGTCGACCCGTCCATCCATTTATTTCCTTTGTAGTACATTGTCAAAAGCCGATATACCTCTTAACACTTCCATGGTGCAGTTTCAGAGACGAGGCATATCGTAACTTTAATAAAAATTTTGTTACAAAAAACAAAAATTCTAATGCCTCGAGCCCTCCCCTTCTTAACTCCTTATTTTTCATATTCCATAGAACCATTACTTGTGACCATCGGTATAATGCTCCGGGAGGGGACCTAGAGTATTAGAGCCTTACTTTATCGTAACTCTTATAAAAGGAACATTACGAAATCATGACATTCTAATGCTCCTAGGCCCCTTTGCTCTTAGCCCTCTTATTGGAATTCCACCATAGAATCGTGTGTCGCAACTAGTGGCTTGGGTGCTTGGGTGCTTGGGTGCTTGGGTGCTTAAGCCTTTGGGCTCCTATTAGGGGCCTATCTCCCTTTATATTTATCTTGCTTGCCTTGGTTCCTTGAAATCTTGTGACCAAGTGCCACATGACATTGGAGATACTTATTATCGTAACCATTTCAAAATGGAATTAGGAAAGAGCTATGATATATCCTTGTTCTGATGTTTCTTCTTAATACTTAGTTGCTCTGTCCACCCTAAGTCCTTGGTTATTTTGAGTTCTCATGACCCAGTGCCACATAACATCAGAACCCATCTCATCGGAATACTTTCAAGAAAGCTTTATAAAGGAGTTTTGATTTCTCTCTCTTGCAATGGGATCCATAGCACTTGGGTTCTCAACCTTGGTCCATGCCCTTCGTTCTTTGGGCCCTTGAAACCAATTGTCAACAACACATCGGAAACCCATCCCTTTGAGATATTTTTGAAAACACAATTACAAAAGGGATCTGAGATTTCTAAACTTTGATATTTAACATAATGCCTAGATTCTCCACCTTTTCTATGCTCCTTGGTCCCTTGAGTCCTCATGACCAAGTGCTAACAAAATCAGAGCCCTTCCATCAGATCAATCTTTTTATCAAAAATTTTAAACAAAGGATTACGAAATCACTTTCCTCCAAAATTCTGACCACCAAAATGATGTCATGCTGACATCATCATATCCACATGGAGCCTCCTTAGTGGTGACATGTGTCACCTAGATTCTCCCCACTAGGCCTTCAAAAATATTGAAATCAATTGCCACATGTCCACTGTGCAACCACATCATGCTGACGATAGCTGCCTTGTTAGCTCCTTAGATCCAACTATATACTGCCAAGTGTCATGTCTTGAGGAGAGTGAAAGGGTCCCTGGGGTCCTCAAATTTTAAATGATTTCCTTTTTTCCCCTTCTCAGCGATATCAAGACTTATTAGGGATTATATATTTTAAAAGGTTACAAGGTCCCGATCTTTGTCAAGATTTGGGTTTTGATGTGATCTCTATTATGATGTCTAGCCTTCTAGTAACGGGCCCCGATATACCTTCCTTCTCATTCTTCCGATATCGGGCTCCAATGTGATCGCTTCCCAAATTTTGGCACTCCCTTTTTCATTTCAACCTCGAATATTTCGAGACTTCCTTTTTTCATTTCTCATCTGAATTCCGGTTCTTGAAGTTTCAGGTCTCCCATCTGATATCAGCCCTTTATATGTTGAGCCTTCTCCAAAATGGTCATTCAGTGTGCTAAATTTCCTTTTTTATTTCCCTTTGAATGACATAGACTACACATCATCCTTGTTGTATCATAAATGGAAATGGGACCATTCGACATAAATGCAAGAAAGTATTACATATACAACATTGTATCCAATTAGGGACAATGTATTGCAAGCAATGCATTGAGAAACTTCAGATTAGTGCCTTCTATCCATTGGGCATGGAGTCATTTTATTCAAGTACATGAAAAAAAAAAAATAGAAACAGTAATAACTTAAAGCATTACTAGTATGTACAATGGTTGATCGGTATACACAGTTGATGAAAAGGAATCTCTTTAATGCTAGAAATAAATCTTGAGAAAAATGCCCATTCACAGGCAGTTCAAGCACCTCACTATCCAAAGTTTCCAACAAGAATGTGTTGTTTCCCTTTGTTTCAGATATATTGAAGGGTTGAAATCATAATGGATCAAACTTCCCATGTTTTCCTTTATCTTCTCTTATGACATCCCATCTAAGTATCAAATCCTATAGCTATGGGGATATGTCCCTTGCTTTTCTATCAAAGAGATATTTCATTCTTTCCCGACAATTGATCAAAGTCTGATATACTTGTTCCCTATTTTCTTGAAGTTCTACCAATTGATTGATCCTCTTGGTTAGAGGGTTTGGCTCATCCTAAACATCTTGTAGAATTTTAGCTACTGGAATTGATAATTGTATAGAAAAATTGCATCCTTCCCATACACTAATTCAAAAGGATATTTCCCAATGGACCTCTTGGTGGTAATCCTATTGGCCCATAGGACAAACTTCAACTATGAATCCCAATTCTTCTGATTTTCTGTTATTGTCTTCTTCAAAATCCTTACCAAGGTTTTATTAGAGGACTCATCTAGTCCATTTCCTTTTAGGTAATAGGTAGTGGAATGGCCTATTAAAATATTGTACCTTTAGAAAAAATCAATAAATTTGACTGACTTGAACACCTAAGAATTTTTAGTAACAATTTTCTTTTGGCATGCAAACCTTGCGAGGATGCTTTCCTCCATAAACTTTATGATTACTGCATCGGTTTCATTTCTAGATGGGGTAGCTTCCACCCACTTGGTGAAATAATCAACGGTTGTGAGTATCTATTTGTGTTGGCCACTATAAGGTAGATGCATTTCTCCAATGAAGTCTAACCCCCATTTCTTGAAAGGTTTTTCTACAAAAATAAGGATTAAAGGAAGGGGAGCCAACCTCTATTTTTTTGCATAAATTCAACACTTCTCACAAGCTTGAACATAGATATGTAAAAGCCTACTTAGGAAAATAAAAGCCTTCTTTGAGAAATGTGTGGGTTGTAGCTATCCAACTATAATCTCCTCTGTATACACCACTATGGAACTCATGAATAACTTTACAAATCTCTTCTTAAACTAGACATAAGACCAAAATCCCCATTGGGTCTTTCCAATATAGTTGTTCATTTGAGATCACAAATTTCTGGGCTTGTAGCCTCAAAACCCTGTATTTAATTTTATCAAAATTTACTGGGCAATTTAGAAAAAGTAAGTAATGAAAAATATGTTTATACCAATGTGAGACAAGGCACCTCATTTGAATTCGTTGTGTTTAATTATTGACATTATTCTTCTCCTTTTCTCGTTTGCTTTCTCCTTCTTGATCTGTCTGCAAATTCATTCCCAAGGCTTGGTAGTTTGTCTCAGAAAATATTTTAGCTAACCCCTGCCCTTCGATCAACTTGGTGGGCTTGATATCCATGCCATGTTCCTATATTTTATCAATCCACTTTCCTCTCCTTCCTTCACTATCCCCTTGCACAAGCATATATTTCACTGAAGTTGTAGGAACATAAGCTATTATATTGGATTGTAGGACATAAATTTTGAAATATTTCAGTGATTTCACTAAAGCATAGACCTATTTATCTGAGATATTGTTTTTTAGATCAAAATATTGTAACACTTGACTGAAGAAATTAATTGGATGCTCATGTCCTTCATCATTGTTTTGCAACAAGAAAACAACCACCCTGTGGGGCGAAGCAAAATAAAAGATGAGAAAAAACTTTTGATAATCAGGGTTAAGTAGTACTGCGACCTCTAGAAAATACTTTTTGATTCTAGAGAATGATTCTCGTTCTTCTATTGTCCACTTTACCTCCCTATCCTTCATCAACAACTTTGTGATTGTTTTTTACTATTTCGACATAATTGGGTATGAACCTTCTTAAAATGTTGATTCTTCCCAAGAAGACCTAGATTTATTTCTTATTTATTGGTAATGGAATGTTATTGATGGCTTCCACCCTTTTGAGATTAATCCTTACTCCCTCTTTTTCTAAAATAGGGCCCAATAGTTTTCCTTCTCTTAAAGCAAAATGTAACTTCTTAGGATTTAAGGATAGAACATACCTTCTGCATTTCTCAAAAGTGTGTTGTAAGTGTTTAATGTGATATTCATCATTTTTTTATAAAATAGTGATGTCATCCAGGTAAATTACGACAACTTTATCTTATTATCCAACTAATGCTATATCCCATAGCTCTATGAAAAGTGGCCCTCACATTTATGAGGCCAAAGGGCATTCTGAAATACATAAACATTCCCCAGAATGTGGTGAAAGAGGTTTTGTTTTGACCTTCTGGGTGCATAGAAACTTGGTTGTATCCAGAGAAGACATCCATCATGGAAATCCGAGAAGAAAATACCACCTTCTACAGAATGTAGTCCATCTTAGGCAAAGGGTAATTATCTTTTAGTGAGGCCCTGCTTATATTCCAAAAGTCAACACATAACCTTGTTTTTCCCATTCTTCTTCTAGACAAGAACCATATTTTCAACCCAATCAGAGTACCTTAACGACACAATTATCTTAGCCTATAATAGTTTCTTTACCTCCATTTCAATGGATGGGAGCAACAAAGGATTAATCTGCCCGAGCTTCTGCTTATATAGCTTCGACCCATCTTTTAAGGGAATTGTTTTGTATGACACTAGGTTCAAAAGTATTTAAATCATCACATGACCAGGAAAACATATCCATGTACTCCTTTAAGAGGTTTAGGTACCTTTTTTAGTATTGACTAGGAACTCATTTAGCTAATTTGATGATTCTTGGATCTCCTTTGGTGCCAATGTTACAAACTTCAACATATTCTTCAAGCTCTTTCTTAGTTGGCTTAATAGACACATCATGTGAGTTAAAAATCCTTTCCAATGGAACCAATCCTTTAGGGATGACATTTCCCTTTAAATGTGAAATCCTGTGTCTAGAAATAGTTTCTCCCCAACTAACTTGATGTTCACCTATTACTTCCCCATACTCCTGACCAATCACTGAGTTTGAAAACTCTCCAATAACCTCCATGAAGCATTTGATTTATTCCTTATCTTCAAAAACCTTCCAATAATTGACATTGTCTAGTGTTAAAGGTCTATATCTAACCTCAACTTCATATCTGAGCAAGGGGTTTTGAGGAGGATTGAAGTTACTAGCAGCTACAACAAAGGAGTCGGCCATCCGATTTCTATCTCTTGGAAAAAATTGGATATTAAAGACTAAGAAAAAACTCGCAATCAAATCCCATAAAAAATTTCGATAAGCCATCAATCTTGGATGTTTAGTTTGGAATAGATTCCTAATTTGCTTCACCACTAGCTCTGAATCTCCAAACACTGCCAAGCACCCAATGTTGATATTTATGGTAGCTTGTAGCCCTAAGAAGAAAGCGTCATATTTAGCAACATTGTTAGTAGCTTCAAACTCTAGCTTGAAAGAAAGGGGAATCAAGCTACCTTCTGAAGACACCAGCAACACACCTGCCCCATTTCCTTCCCTAGAATATGCATTTTCAAAGAATAATTTCCACACTCCATTAGATTTTAGTGATTGTTTATTTAGCTGGAAATAACATCCCCCCTGTGTTTTATCCATGATTTGATCATTTTCCTCTAATAGCAAACAAGAGAAATCCTTCTCTTTACTGTACACTGGAGAATTATTTGAATAATTATTCCTTGTAACTGTCTTTACAAATCAAGATTCTCTATAAAGTTACCATTCCTCTCCACCAATCATAGAAATGGTGGCATATGTCAAATCCAATTTGATATATCCCCCAATTTTTTATCACCATAACCTGGAAAAAAAGCATACCAAACCTTGTAGGGATGTCAACAACTACAATATCCATTATAACACTTTTTACAAGGAACTGAGCCAAACTAACCACCAATTCTTTAATCATCCTGATGTGTTTTACTCTCTTAGAATCAAAGGAGTACAAATATTTCTATGGTTTTTTTATTTGCAGCCCCAACTGCTCCATGACTGATATGGGGCATAAGATTATGAGAAGCTCCTGAGTCAAGCATACATTTATGCAATAGGAACTCATGGAATACCAAGATAACATAGAAAGGGGCAGTATCAGAGTCTTTCTCCTAAACATGAGGTCCAAAAACAACCATGGGCATTTCTTCTTAGAGGTTTAGGATATCTTGCATAAGAGCTATGGTAGGTAGATACATGAACTGAGATACTTGAGCTTTATAATTAGTTTTTTTTTTTACAATTCAATTAAAGGGAACATATATCTTGACCTTTTCTAACTCTTTTTGAATATTAAAGGCACAAGGGTTCCTATCAGCTATTGCATCTTTAGCAAGTTCCTTCTCCTTAATGAAGATTGGCTTCGTTTGGGGAGATAATCTCTCTATTTTGGGAACTTCGGGATTATGAGAAACAAGGCCTGAGGATTCCATCTTTCTTGACGGGCTAGGTCAAGAATTTAATCTCCTTTCTGTATTGATTTGGGGGGATTTCAATGGGGGTTCTCTTAATTTTTCTCTTTCATTCTAGACCTTCTCCTAGAAGACTGGAGGTCATATTTTCCATGTAACTGGGCTTGCATGAAGTTAACAAACTGTCTGCAATAGTTTTCAATCTCACCATCATCCAACGGGCCATTCAAGTCATCCCCTTCTTCGTCATGTGCTTCTATCTCATGTTCATCATTAGAAAGAGAAAATAATTGGTTTTTTTGAACGTCTATAGTTTCCTCAAGATGTTCATCTGGATCATCTTCCAAATACAAAGGTGGTTTAATATGATATTTCTGCTACTTTCTCTCCCTTTGCAACAGTTTCAAGGGTGGCCTTCTATATTGAGGGTTGAAATTTTGGTTTGGAGATGGTTGACTCTGTCTAGGAGGATTTTTATTTTCCAACTCTAGTTCTACAAGCTTTTTAGACAAATTTCTTATCATCTTATTCATTTCCTAAAACTCCTTTTCTTGGGTTTCCTTCCCATGGCTCAAAGAGCTCACTTCCTCTTTTCCGCTCTACCTATCACCATAATCAATTTTCCCTTTCCATTTCCCAGTGGAGGTGAAATTTTCTTCAACTTCTAAAGATTCTGTTTGAATCTGATCTAGGGTACGAGACTTTGTTTCTCTAATAGTGAAACCAAATTTAGGTTCAAAAGGGCCAACAAAAACCACTTTAGCAGCAACTTTTGGAGGTTTACTTTTAGTTGCAATACTATGGTATAATTTTTTAAACCTTTTTATGAATTCTAAGACATCTTCATTAATTTTTTTCTTCATTGCATTGAATTGAATCAGTAACGATGTACCCATGGTCTCTTTTATCTCCCCATTTCTAAATAAACAAATTCTCCATTTCCTCTTAGGTAGTGATTGAAGCATTTGGGAGGGCTTTGAACCATTTCCATGCCAATCCATCTACGAATTGGACAAAGAGTGTTAACACCACATGCAAGTGTTCAACATTTATATTTTCTGCAAATGCACTAAAGGTTTATATATGTCTTTGAGTTGAGATATCATCTTCTCTAGTCAATCTTGGCAAGAGCTTAAGATAATCTTGTGGCATATAATTTAGGGATTGTCGTAAGTCTAGTGGAGCATATTTATTTAGGATAAAGGTAGGGACAACCATATTTTTCAAATGAGGTGGTAGGAGTTTTATGATAGGGCCTTGATGATGATTTTTCTGAATTACAACTGACTGGAGTTGAGCTGGGAAACTGTTCACCAAATTCGCTGGTTGTAACCTCTCCTATTGATTCTACAACCACTAGGGGGCTTCATCGAATTCACTGGTTGTAACCTCTCCTCTTGATTCTGCAACCACTATTATCCTAGATTTGGATAATGAGTGATTCATCAAATTCACTAATTGTAATCTCTCCTATTGATTCCGCAACCAATATTATCTTGGATTCAGATAATGATCCTGAAGTTATTTCGTCCCAAGGGTGTTCCAAAGAATTTGTTGCTACTTTATTAGAGCCTTCCTCTTTAGAGGGAATGACTCCACAATATTTTTAAAATGTTATTGATGAAGAATGATATGTTAGCATTGGATTTTTATCTGAGCCTCAAATTTATTTTTCTAAGGACCTCCTAGAGTCTGGTACTGATATAACAATAAGGGAAGCTGACAACTTACAAACATCCAAACCCACTTAGGAAATTGTTGTTGAAGAAGTCGAAATAGTAGTCGATGTTTCCTCCCCAACAACCTTAGTTGCCAGTCTTGTTCAGATGATCATAGGTACTAAAGATGGGAGAAAGAAAGGAAAAGGAAACATCCAAAAGGAAATTGATAAGTTAAAGGGAGAAAATAAGAACAACAAATAAAGAATTTGTTACGAGGTAGCAAGTAGTTTCACAGAGATTATGTGAAGAGGCCTAAGAGAAAGGAGGGAAACTTAGGAAATGGAAGTCCAAAATGATGTTATATCTGTCCTTAATGAAGCCAACACTCCGACAAACATTCTTCTAACTATTGCTGAAGAAGGAACACAGAGTGAATCTAAGGCAAATGTGATGGACATTCCTCCTATGCTTGTTGTTAGAATTCAGACTGATCCACCATTTAATTTTTATGGCAGAGGGATACAAGTAGAAGAGGTGGCTCCCTATAATCCCTTTATTGTAGAAGCCTCCATTAGAATTCTGCATAAAAATATGGAGGAACATCAGAAGACCATCACAAGATACCAGGTGTTATCGGGAACTCTAGTGTCCACTCAGAGCTGCTAGTCCCACTAAGACTGGTAGCTATCTTAGAAACATACAAACTAAAACTACTTTCGTTTTCCTTTATGAGAAGTAGATAAGAGGGGAACAAAGGACACCAACCCCAGTCTTGCGCTTGGTTCCTTGCTTGGTTCCTGTCCCTTCTGACATATCTTTGCTACTCCTCCTTCATCTACCCAGCTTCAAAGAGCACCTATGGAATCAAAGCAGCATAGCGCTATCGAAGAACAGAGATCCACAATCATAAACAATACAGGACCAGATATATATCATCAAACATACAAGAATGTGGAGGAAAAATTGAATAGCTTTATTAATATCAAGAATAGCAAAGAGGATTACAACCCATTTTTCTGACCCAACGTCATCCTCCCAGCATGAAAGCCTTTCTTCACCTCATGAAAAGCTTAGATCACCCAACACTATGATATTGCACTGGGAAACCAACAACACTTCCTTATAAGGTACAAGATTCCAACCTCTGGATCTCTATGATGAGGGATCCATATATAGATGATTGTAGTGGGATGAGTCAGCTTCTGGGATTTTGATTAATGTCCTCTCTCTGATAGTTATTGACTCCACTTGGAGATTGATTATCTCTTACTCATCCTTGGGCAAATTCAGAGAGGCAAGTGTCATAGGAAAAGTTTCTGGAAGATTCCATGATCATCCACCTTGCAAAATGTCTCTTCCATTTGTCTACTCTCTCCCATCGCACCCTACAGAAGGGCTTTCCAGTATGCATCGCACCTTTTACACTGAGCAGGTGAGATTGCATCACACCCTCTACACTGGGCAATCTATATGGTCCATTTTTGACCAGTTCTGAGCAGTTTTCCATGGAGAACTTCTGGGAGATGATGTAATCAGCTGACCTTATTCCTTTAGGACATGAAACAACACTTTTAGGGACTTAGAATCCCTTGGTTTATGGACATATATGATTGGGGTTGCAGTGCCCAAAAATGTCTATAATAGTTGCCCCCTAAAGCATGAGGTCGTTAATCTTTTGATGTCGGGTGAAATGCTTTATCATGAGGATCCGAAGTTTTTTCGAGTTGGAAGGTGACCTGTAATAAGATAAAATGCAATACATTATCTTCATAATATTTTTCATGGTCTAGCTGAGGCCGGAATTCCCATGCTAAACTTTATCAATCCATTTTCATGTACATAGGACAGACAATCGTTTGTGTAGCAGACTGATGATTCGGACGGAGTCATCATCCTTTGATTCGGATGATCATTTGTTTAACAATGATTTACATTTGATGTATTTATATCCCTAAATATATCACAGCCCAGATGGATGAAACTAGATCTGGGGTCTTCAAGCTCGTTCGATCTTCACTCGGAGTACAAGTTGATGCATGTGAAAGATGTTCTGGAGCCGAACATGGAAAGACATCAACTGATCACCAGCCAATGATGTAAGCTATTAACAGGCGTGAGAGGAATCACTGATAATGATGATGACTCTCAAGGTACGACAGTACAATTCGCGTGGTGTGAAAAAAGGGACTTACATCAAACACTAGGCAAAATCTTTCGGTCAAAGGCCATTGATGTAAACCTGTCGCCGAAAGTGAGAAACTCGCCATTGAGGCATGCAAGCTTCAAAGTATTGAAAGGGTTGTTCCTAGGTCGACTTCCTGGATAATGAGCTGATGCCGACAAGAAGCGACCCATCGTAGGAGGGCCTTAATGAATCCCACATCTGTGACACGGAACAGAGCAAATGATTTTGTGGAGGTGAAAACGATCTGATGATACAAGGTTCAAGGTGGCAGTCATGAAAGAATGGAGCATGAATGTATTGCAGTGGATGAGACACATCTGAATTCTCTGAGCGACTTCTCTTGACCATACTAGCAACACTGAAATGGATTGGTAGAGTTAACCCGAAAGATGGATGGTACGATGGACCAATGGTGATATGACCGGTGAACGGAATAACCCAACCTGACTCAGATGTGGAGTGAAAGTGTCATGTTCAAGAGAAACTTGCTACCAATAAAGTTTCTTCAAGCTTTCTTCCCAATTTTCCCCAGTCATTGCTGACCAATACCTCTTTATTTTTATCAAGCTTGAGGAGGATAACATATAATTATTATATAATTCGCCCTTCGGGTGAACCTGTTGCTATGTTTTAACAAACCTAGCGACAGTGAAACTCGTTCTCGTCCATTTGGACAAGTTTGTCGCTATTGATTTTAATGAGTTTAACGACAATGATAACTCGGCCCTTTTTCAATTTTAGTGAGTCTAGAAAGGGATGGAAAGGAAACTCCAATAATCCTTCTTTGTCATATAATCCCTTAAGTCCAAAAAAGTATAAAATAATATGAAAGGGATGAATTTTCGATAGTTTTAATGAGCCGAACAAGACAAGCGCTCGATATTTTTGTGTAATAATCCCTCAGGTCCAAAAAGATTAAAATCTAGAGGAGGGATAGCACTTCTGGTAGCTTTAATGAGCTGGAGAGGCCAATCGCTTCACAATATTTTTATATTTTACGTGTCAGATGAAAAGAGCTTAAAGGAGACTCGTTTCTTGATGAACGAGTGATAATTTTGGGTATTCCAGGTAAGGTTTGGAATTTTCCAATCACGACAATGTCACAAGGATGGCTAACATAATCACTCGTCGTAGATGTTCCTCAAAAAGGGTAAACAATCAAATGGATGCGTATGATTGACTAAAACAGAGTGGAGGTGATGATGAGAACACGACCAAGGCTCAAAAGCTGATGATAATGCATTCACAATGGTTATTTACTGGAGATTGGTTCATTTTTTAACGAGCTTAAACTTTGGGGGAAACATTTGCTCATTGCTTAGGTTTAATTTTTAACGAGCTTGAACTTCACATAAAAACTGCTTGTGCCAGCCATATAATAAGGACATCTCATTGATAGATTCCATTTTTATCGAGCTTTCAACTTTCGAAGGTTTGCTCCGTATCCTTTCACATGCAAGCTAGGAATGACCAACTATTGTCCTAAGGGCTAGATAACTACTAAGGTCAGGTAGGAAAACTTTTCCTTTACTTTTCTGGTACCATTTGGCCTCTGCGAAGGCGAATGGTCGATTTGACCATTCACCCAACTTAAGCAGTCGAAGCCAGCAGAACTATAGAGGTAATGCTTTACTAGTGCACAAAAGGTTTGCATGCCCCCAAGCATAGCGAAGTAGAGTTTCGAGGTTACCCTTCAATTTTCAGACAAAACATTTGTTCTATTGGGAAAGGCATACCTTCTAATGGAGGTATCTTATTCTGGTCTAATTCCCTATTCCTATACGGACGGGTATCGGACTAGTCATATATCCTTCACAAAAACCTACTCTATGCCTAGAGTTTTCCTACCGGAAGAGGCTAGGCTACATGCCCCCTGGGTTTCAGTCATGTCCTCCAAAATTACTCGCATTCTTTAGGTGGATGGACTGGAGGTTGATGAGAAATTCCTTGCATGAACAAACCATTTAGGGATGGCATTTGACTATTAGCTATGTGTGAGCCGGGGAACGAAAGCTGGTCTATGAGCTGGACCACTCAGCCTTCATGCAGAAAACACATTACTCTAAAGAGTGAGGAGACAATGGCTCCCATGCTATAAATATAGTCGCACCCAAGGAGTAGATTATAGTCTAGAGGTCCTTGGACTACCATTACGTTCATATAAACGATTTTCCTTCTCAAAGTAATAGGCACATTTGGAAGGATCCCTAATGGTCAACCAGTTCCTTTATCGAAACCTGTCAGATTTCTCATCTCAGGCAGAAGCAATGGCAAACCAAGCGCTTTCCAAGTAGTTGAGGAAAGGATACTCACAAAATCCCCTTCATCTATGATGGTACTGGCCATGACCATTATGTAAGCTTGTAAAATGATTCAGAATGGTACACTAGCCGGTAAACTGGGTCTGCCTAGTAGATTCCAATCGAAGGAAATAACTAGGTTGCTTGGAGGTGGGACCGAATAGACGGCCGGATACGACTCTGACAAACCTCCTTCCTGCGGTAAAGGAATGGGTAGATTGCCCCCATGTTCATCGGAGTCTGTGTTTACAAAAATAATTTGAACGGTGTCATTCTCATTCTCTTTAGTGATTGTATTATCTGAAGATGGACCTTCTGAAGGAAAGACTGGGCCAACTACAACCTCGACCTTTTGACTTTCATCTGGTGTGGATTTAGAGGGTTTAACTTTAACGATAGATTCTTCGACTGATCGTAATGGCAGGTCAGTGGGACCTTCAACTAGTGATGGACTCGGCAAGAGTTTCTTGTATCTAGGAGGAAGCTGCAGCGGTGAAGCGGGACAGTTATCCAAAACTCTTTTAGCTTCGTCTAGGAAGGGACAACTATGTATGACGTCATCGCCTTCACACAGTTTACAAGGAAATTTACATTTCCTTTTCTGTCCAGATACTTCGCTTTCACTAGTTGACGGTGTACTTTCAATGTGATCATCAGAGGTCAATGACACCGGATTATGCAAATGAGGATACAAGTCCCTTAAATCCGAGGGATGCAAGGAAAATCTCGATGATAGTGGTCTCCTTTGCAAATGACGCATGGAGATTTAGGCTTGGATGGTGCAGTGTGTGGATTTTCACTAGACGATGCACGGTTGCCCCTTTTTGCCTTTGGCTCCTTCTTCTTCTTTTCCTTCTTCTCCTTCCCCTTCTTCTCCTTCTTAGTTACTTGATTTTCAGCTTTACCAGCTTCATCAAGCGAAGAGGAAGGAGGAGAGGGAGAAACGGATGAAGTAGAAGGTTGGGGGGTAACTTTAGTATCATCTAGTTGCTAACTTGATTGTTCAGGAATCACAGTATTATAAACAATAGAGGTAGAGAAGAGTCATATTGGCAAGCGAATTGTCAATCCTTGAAGTGACAATGTGGCCATATGAGGTGCACCAACATTTCCCCAAGAGGAGAAAGGACTAGGATTTCCTCCAAGGGGAAATCCTTGGTTGGTAGACTCCATTTTCCTCAACCTAATATCAATGCAGGAATAGTGATATTATTCTGATTAAAATAAATTTTAGACGCTTTGACACAACTTGTTTTTTCAATTTTTAAGAGTCGAGAAAAAACAAAAGATGACTCTAGTCACCTTTGATTTTTAATGAGCCTGAAATGAAAAGTGCTCAGATGGACCTTTTCCTTTAAGGAGTCTAAAAAGGAATGAAAGAGACTACTCTGGAAGTCTAGACAGAGGGATTACCAAACCAATCACAAAATTACAGAATACTTTTTACAGTACGGCAGTTAATCTTCCCAAATGTTATGTTCAGTGCATTGCAATTGATAGGGCGGCAAACACGGCTTCCTAAGGATAAATCATATAACCTGTTGTGGTCTCCCAATATATACTCGATAGTACATGGGAGCACAAGTCCGTATTGGCAATTTTCGTCTCAAAGAGGAGGAATCACCCAACCAACAATGTAAGCGATAGTTACCAGGCTTTACAAAGCCGGAATACGTCTCTAGCCTCGACTTCTAAATGTTGTGCGTTAGGTTCCAAAGCGTTTCTATGTTCATTGAATTTATTTTATAGTTGATCTTGCTTAAGAAATTTGCCTCTCAGGTTCACCACATGATGTAGATATATAATTCCTAAAATGCAATCTAAGATGATAAACAATCGTTTAATCTTCTTTTTGCAATGAAAATCCTAGCTACCGAGGAAAGAGAAATGAGATTCTTTCAACATAGAGCACAGAGCACACACTAGACGCACTGTCCTAAATGAAACCGACAAGTAGTCTAAATGCAAATGCACATGCATGTATTTGTTTTCGGCCTTCTTAATATATAAATCACAAGAAGAATGCTAACTACAAATCTGAATTATCTTTTCAAAGCGACAGTACTAACAATTTTTCTTAAAAATACTAAAGGAAGATAACGATGACACTTTGCGATTTTGAATTGAAAACTGCTTTCGACACTTGAGAAAACCACTAATTCAAATCAAATACAAGAGTAACAGTATAATTGACTATCAAGAATAATAGGATTCTTTTCTTTGACTGAAAACGACACTTGCGACACTTCCAAATCATGAAATGACAGTTCAATTACGCTACTTCTTTGTAAAAGAGAACTGAAAATGGCGCACAATACACAAAACCATTTACATTTCTTTGCACAATGGATGTAGAATGATAGAAAGTAAGGGGGTTTCCACAGTGGTATACTGATCACAAACAGCAAAACTCCTGAATAAAGCTGAAGAGAGTGAACAAACAACCAAAATCTGGAAGCAGAAGAGGTCTTGTCTGATCAGCGCACCTGTAACACAGTGAAAGTGCGATTCAATGCACCTACTACACAGGAGAGGTGCAATGCATCCAGATTCCAAAGAGGAGAAAGTGCAATGGTCCAAGGACAAGACTTCAACTTGGTTCTTGATTACAGTTTGCAGCTCAATTCAGGGATTTAGGCCGAGCAAGTGATGTTCAGTAAATATAAATCATAGGGGCTGATCTAATGAGGTTACTAGAGCCACCACCAGGGCAATTAGAATGTTTGCAAATCAATTGTTTAGTTTATAAACAAAACCCAGAGATAGACTGAAGCAGCATTGATCTACTTTGCACTTGCATAGCAAATGCAGTTTGAAGGCTAGCTGGCTTGACTTCAGGCTTCGTTTGTAAGTTTATAAAACAAACAAATATAGACAAGAAAACAAGCTATTCCCTCCGCAGTGGAGTCACCATTTTGTTATCGTGAAATCTAGTGTCCAGTCAGAGCTGCTAGTCCCACTAAGACTGGTAGCTATCTTAGAAACAAACACACTAAAACTACCCTTTATGAGAAGTAGATAAGAGGGGAACAAAGGAAACCAACCTCAGTCTTGCGCTTGGTTCCTTGCTTGGTTCCTCTCCCTTCTAACAGATATTTGCCACTCCTCCTTCGTCTACCCAGCTTCAAAGAGAACCTGTGGAATCAAAGTAGCATAATACTATCGAAGAACAGAGATCCAAAATCATAACAATACAGGACCAGATATATATTGACCACACAAATGCATATATCATCAAACATATAAGAATGTGGAGGAAAAATTGAATAGCTTTATTAATATCAAGAATGGAAAAGAGGATTGCAACCCATTGTTCTGACCCAGCGTCATCCTCCCAGCATGAAAGCCCTTCTTCACCTCATGAAAAGCTTAGATCACCCAACACTATTATATTGCACCAGGAAACCAACAACACTTCCTTACAAGATACAAGATTCCAGCCTCTGGATCTCTGGGAT
The DNA here is from genome assembly GCA_000404065.3 of Pinus taeda. NCBI lineage: Eukaryota > Viridiplantae > Streptophyta > Pinopsida > Pinales > Pinaceae > Pinus > Pinus taeda. The sequence goes on from APFE030342892.1 coordinate 152,165, forward strand.
GAGGGATCCATATATAGATGATTATAGGGGGGTGATTCAGCTCTTCTGGGATTTTGATTAGTGTCCTCTCTCTGATAGTTCTTGATTCCACTTGGAGATTGATGATCGCTTACTCATCCCTAGGTGAATTCAGAGAGGCAAGTGTCACAGGAGAAGTTTCTAGAAGATTCCATGATCATCCACCTTGCAAACTGTCTCTGCCATTTTTCTTCTCTCACCCATCACACCCTACAGAAGGGCTTTCGAGTATGCATCGCACTTTTTACACTGAGCAGGTGAGATGCATCACACCCTCTACACTGGGCAGTCTGTATGGTCCAATTTTGACCAGTTCTGAGCAGTTTTCCATGGAGAACTTCTGGGAGATGATGTAATCAGCTGACCTTGTTCCTTTAGGGCATGAAACAACACTTTTAGGGACCTAGAAGCCCTTGATTTATGGACATATATGATTGGGGTTGGAATGCCAAAAAATGTTTATAACAGTTCCCCCTAAAGCATGAGGTCGTTAATCTTTTGATGTCGAGTGAAATGCTTTATCATGAGGATCCAAATTTTTTTCGAGCTGAAAGTCGACCTATAATAAGATACAATGCAATACATTGTATTCATAATATTTTTCATGATCTAGCTGAGCTGGGCATCCCCATGCTTAGCTTTATAAATTCATTCTCATGTCCATAGGACAGACAATTGTCTGTGTAGCTGACTGATGATTCAGACGGAGTCATCATCCTTTGATTCAGATGATCATCTGTTCAGAAATGATGTACATTTGATGTCTTTATATCCCTAAATATATCGAAGCCCGGATGGATGAAACTAGATCCGGGGTCTTCAAACACGTTCAATCTTCACTCGGAGTACAAGTCGATCCATGTGAAAGATGTTCTGGAGTCGAACATGGAAAGACATCACTTGATTACCAGCCAATGATGTAAGCTGTTAATAGATGCGAGAGGAATCACCAATAATGATGATGACCCTCAAGGTACGATAGTACAATTCGTGTGGTGTGAAAAAAGGGACTTGGCATCGAACACCACGCAAAATCTTTCAGTCGAAGGCCATTGATGTAAACCTGTCGCAGGAAGTGATAAACTCGCCATTGAGGCATGCAAGCTTCAAAGTACTGAAAGGGTTGTTCCTAGATTGACTTCCTAGATAATGATTTGATGTCAACAAGAAGCGACCCATCGTAGGAGGGCCTTAATGAATCCCACATCTACTACATGGAACAGAGCAAATGATTTTGTGGAGGTGAAAACGATCTGATGATACAAAGTTCAGGGTGGAAGTCATGAAAGAATGGAGCATGAATGTATTATAGGGGATGAGACACAGGTGAATTATTTGAGTGACTTCTCTTGAACATACCGGAGACACTGAAATGGATTGGTAGCATTAACCCCAAAGATGGATGGTACAATGGACCAATAGTGATATGGCCGGTGAACGGAATAACCCAACCCGACTCGGACATGGAGTGAAAGTGTCACGTTTAAAAGCGACTTGCCACCAATAAAGTTTCTTCAAGCTTTCTTCCCAATTTTCCCCAGTCTTTGCTGAACAGTACCTCTTTATTTTTATCAAGGTTGAGGAGGATAACATATGCTTGTTCTATAATTCACCCTTCGGGAAAACCCGTCGCTATGTTTTAACGAGCCTAGCAACAGTGAAACTCGTTCTCGTCCATTTGGACAAGTTTATCGCTATTGATTTTAACGAGTTTAACGACAATGATAACTCGGTCCTTTTTCAATTTAGAGAGTCTGGAAAGGGACGGAAAGGAAACTCCAATAATCCTTTTTCGTCATATAATCCCTTAAGTCCAAAAAATTATAAAATAATACAAAAGGGATGAATTTTCAATAGTTTTAACAAGTCGAACAAGACAAGCACTCGATCTTTTTGTGTAATAATCACTCAGGTCCAAAAGGATTAAAATCTAGAGGAGGGATAGCACTTCCAGTAGCTTTAATGAGCTGGAGAGGCCAATCGCTCAGCAATATTTTCATATTTTATGAGTAGAGATGAAAAGAGCTTAAAGGAGACTTGTTTTTTGAGGAACGAGTGATAATTTCGGGTATTCCAGGTAAGGTTTGGAATTTTCCAATCGCGGCAGTGTCACGAGGATGGCTAACAGAATCACTCATCATAGATGTTCCTCAAAAAGCGTAAAAAACCAAATGGAGGCGTATGATCAGCTAAAACAGAATGGAGGTAATGATGAGAACAAGACCAAGGCTCAAAAGCTGATGATAATGCATTCACAATGGTTATTTACTAGAGATTGGTTCATTTTTTAACAAGCTTAAACTCTGGGGTAAACATTTGCTCATTGCTTAGGTTTAATTTTTAATGAGCTTGAACTTCACATAAAAACTTCTCGTGTGAGTCATATAATGAGGTCGTCTCATTGATAGATTCCATTTTTATGGAGCTTTCACCGTTCAAAGGTTTTCTCCGTATCCTTTCGCATGCAAGCTAGGAACGACCAACTATTGTCCTAAGGGCTAGATAACTACTAAGGTCAGGTAGGAAAACGTTTCCTTTACTTTGTTGGTTCCATTTGGCCCCTGCAAAGGCAAATGGTTGATTTGACCATTCACCCAACTTAAGTAGTCGAAGCCAGCAGAACTATAGAGGTCACTCTTTACTAGCACACAAAAGGTTTGCATGCCCCTAGGAATACAAAGTAGAGTTTCGAGGTTACCCTTCAATTTTCAGACAAAACATTTATTCTATCGGGAAAGGCATACCTTCTAATGAAGGTATCTTATTCTAGTCTAATTCCCTCTTCCTATATGGATGGGTATCGGACTAGTCATATATCTTTCGCAGAAACCTACTCTATGCCCAGAGTTTTCCTGCCGGAACAGGCGAGTGTGCATGCCCCCAGGGTTTCAGTCATGTCCTCCAAAATTACTCGCGTTCTTCAGTTGGACGGACTGGAGGTTGGTGAGACATTCCTTTCATGAAAAAACCATTTAGGGATGGCATTTGAATATTAGCTATGTGTGAGCCGGGGAATGAAAGCTGGTCTACGGGCTGGACCACTCAGCCTTCATGCAGAAAACACATTACTCTAAAGAGTGAGGAGACAATGGCTCCCATGCTATAAATATAGTCGCACCCAAGGAGTAGATTATACTCTAGAGGTCCTTGGACTACCATTACGTTCATATAAATGATTTTCCTTCTCAAAGTAATAGGCACGTTTGGAAGGATCCCTAACGGTCGACTGGTTCCTTTGTCAAAACCTGTTAGATTTCTCATCTCAGGCAGAAGCGATGGCGAACCAAGCGCTTTCCAAGAAGTTGAGGAAAGGATATTCACAGAAGCCCCTTCATCTATGATGGTACTAGCCATGACCATTCTATAAGCTTGTAAAATGTTTCAGAATGGTACACTAGCCGGTAAACGGGGTCTGCCTAGTAGATTCCAATTGAAGGGAACTACTAGGTTGCTTAGAGGTGGGACCGAATAGATGGCCGGATACGACTCTGAGAACTTTCTTCCTGTGGTAAAGGAACGGGTAGATTTCCCCCATGTTCATCGGAGTCTGTGTTTATGAAAATATTTTGAACGGTGTCGTTCTCATTCTCTTCAGTGACTGTATCATCTGAAGATGGACCATCTGATGACAAGACTGTGCCAACTACTGCCTCGACCTTTTGACTTTCGTCTGGTGTGGGTTTAGAGGGTTTACCTTTAACAATAGATGCTTCAACCAACCGTAATGGTGGGTAAGTCGGTGTTGGAGAGGTAAATCCCCTCTACGGATAGAGGTGATCCCTACTAGCCCAGAACGGGTCTAGCAAAAATCAAACAATGCTATCACGCAAGTTCCTAGCAAATAAAAGGTAGGTGATGAAGACCTACTTGAGTTCCAACACTTTTGTTCGTAGAAGAGACGTCGCCTACGCTCCTTTGTCTTGGCCGGTCACAATACTCCACTATCTCCGTGAATGGACACCTGCACACAAAGAGAACAACACAAACACAAGTGTGAAATCTAATATATGAAATTATACATCAATCAGGAAGGACATAATTCAACATCAACCATTAAAAGTACAATGAGAATGGAACCATAATGATAGTCATCTATTATTAATAATCAACAAAGGAGAATACAACTAGGGTCCTGACGTCAAGCCCTCCTTTGGCTGGGTGCTCAGCTACATGAGTCTTGCAAATCTTGAAGGGATGAGGGACAAGCCTCTCTCTCTTTGGTGACAAGATCTCCTTACTTAGGTAAAGCCTTATGCACACAAAGAAGGCTCTTGCAACTCTAATCTCTTGATATCTTCCTTTCAACACAAGTATTGCCACTAGAATCAGAACTAGAACTAGCTTGCTCAAGCCATGGAGACAAGCTTTTATAGATGAAAAGGAAGAGATAAGATCAATCACAACAATAATGGATTTGGCTTCATCACTTGGAAACTTCCATGGAAGGGTGGCAAACTACTTCCCATTCAAGGAGATTCGAAGCCAAACCATCCTCACCTAACATAGATTCAGTTGGTGAATGAGTTGGATAGAACTTTCGGAGGTTGATTGGTTCAAAACTTTTCCCAAAAAGGTTGGCACGATTGCGACTCTGGGTCAGAGCGCTAATGGCGCGCCCCTTTTATAGGATTTTCCCCATTGGCGCGGGCATAACACAATGGGCCAGTGCTAATGCAAAAAGGGTTGTTTTTAAGGGCAAGGTGCAAGAGATGTCTTCAGGCCATATGCAGCTCATGTTCAGAGGTGAATGATGCAAGTGGTTTCAAGTCTTGTCACTTCTCACAAGTCCCGGAATGAGTCCTCCAAGATGCAGGAGAGGGGTAACAGGGACGGTGACAAACGGTGACAAATTACTGTGTAACAGATGCCCCCTAAAGCATGAGGCCCGAGAGAGAGAGGGGTGAAGTGCTTTACAAGAACATGCGTGACTGAAAAAACTGCCGCCGAAGAACCTGCAAAAATAAGTACAACCGATATCTCAAGTACATGATATATGTGGTATGGGCGCAGCCATCCATAACAAAGTATATATAAAACTGGATCCCAGGTATGGACGCAACCATCCAACGAGGATCAATAAATGGACTCAGGTATGGTCGCAGCCATCCAATAAATGAGTCATGTGATGATTACAATAATCCACAAAATGCAGCCCGGATTTCAATATGCATAATCCGGGGTGTTGCACTCCAACTCGATCCAAACACAGTACAAGTTCAGGCATGTGAATACAAGAGTCAAAGTTGAACATGCATGAACATCGTCTGATTACCAGTCAATGATGAAAACTGTTAACAGACGCGAGAGGTGCCACCAATAATGACGATGGTCCTCAAGGTACTATAGGTACAATCCACGGCATGTGAATCAATGAGCCGGTGTCGAACACCCGTAGAATCATCCGATCGGAGGCCAGTGATGAAAATCTCACGTCAAACACGAAGAACCTGCCATTGAGGCATGCAGGCTCCAAGGTATGTGAAGGGAGTCTCTAGGTCACCTTCCTGGATAATGAGCTGAAGTCGACAGGAAGTGATCTTGATCGATGGTGGGCCATAATGTTTCCCACAGCATCGACACGAGATGGAAAGAGACAATATGTTTTGTGTGAGATATCGGAGGGAGGTTGAGTATTCTGCAGAGGTCAACTTCTCTTGAACATATCGGCAGCACAATAACGGATTTGGAAGTATTTGATGTCAAATGATCAGGGGTCACGATGACAAGATGATGAACAGATGAATGGTCAAATAGGATAACCCAAACCCATGGAGGCAAATGTGAAGCGAGATGAGATGTCCCCACCCAGACACGAATGCAGAAAGTGCCATGTTCAAGAGCGACATACTACCGATGACGACGATTATGATTCCTTTATTCTCCCACCATTTCTGGCGAGTACCCCGATTATTTTTGGATGGCAAGCTTGACGGGGATAGCATATGCTTGAATAAAACCTGATGTCATCAAAGTTTTAACGAGTCTGACAAAGGAAAAACTCGGCGCATTTTCATGTTTAGAGAGTTTGAAAAGACAACAAAAAGAAAACTCCAGGGGTGCCCTTTTTCGTAAAGTTGTGTCTCTCGAGCCCGAAAAAGTATAAAACTATGCTCGAAAGAACCACCTAGCCATTACGACCGAGGAGTAGTTTTCATGAGTAGTGACATCGACCGAAAAAGTAAAAAAGCGACCGATATCACGTCGTTTCATTCCCATTAACGAACCTGAAACGACAAAGGCCCGACGATCTTTTCATTCTTTATACGGTCGGAAAAAGAGTTTAAAAATGACCGCCTCTTATTTACGTTTAACAAGTCAAGAGGATTAACTCGACAATATTTTCACGTTTAGTGAGTCAGAAAAGAGCTAAAATATGACTCCATAGTGACTTTTTCGTGTTTTTACCGAGTCTGAAAAAGTATAAAATACAACTCGTTTCACCATCGAAGTTGCGTAAAATACCTGTCACTGTACAAGAGGCAAACGTAAAACCCATTTTCGGCCAAAAATACATTAAAATATTCGAAAATAACTTTTCCAAACCCAAAAATGAGTTAAAAGTCTATAAATAGGGTGAAAATGTGAAAATAGAATTACTTTTACTTTTTACCTCTTTGAAGATTGAGAAGGGTCCGTTTGGGAAGCAAACTTTAGGCGGTGAATACAGCCAATCCGTGCAACCGTTCGCGATCTCATCAGCTCCAAGTAAGAGGCACTTCCCTTAGCTCCATTTCTATACCATTTTTTATGTATTTCATGCCTGATTGAGCCTCAGCAAGGGGGATCTCCAAATTTAGGGCTTCGCCCCATTAGCGCGGGTATCCGGCACAGACCCATGCTAATGGGGTAAATTACCCAAGGGTGTCGCGCCATTAGCGCGACTGTTTTAAAAACAGTCGCGCTAACCGCGCGACACAAGTTTTTACATGAATTTACCCGTTCCATTTGAATTTCTCCTGGTTCATAATTTTTCCAACGTTCTAATGATGGTGTATGTGTCCTTGTGGGTGCAGGAAACAAGCCAAAATGGTAGCAGAGTGGAAAGAAAGAGAACTTGATGTTGTGGACACCTTGGCAACTGAGGATGAGGGGTGCATGAATGCTCTGATGGATTGTGGCCTCCAAAAGTTCTTTCTTACTTCATATATGCAGTCTCAACCTGAGTTGCTACAATTCATAATTGATTCTTGGGACGTGGACGACCAAGTATTTCGTTTCCGGAATCAGACCTTAGAGCTTGAGGTTTCTGATGTATACTTCATCACTGGGTTGTCACGGAGAGGGGCAGTTCCTATTTTGACAGGCAGTAGACCTTCTGGGGAGAAGGTTGGTGAAGTAAAAGCCCGAGTGTGCCCGGAAGCACAATTCGGGAGACAGAGTGCTAAGGTGGCTATCAACACCATCCAGGATTTGACACTCAAGGTGATTCTATTCACCATCACACGTGCAGCTGGGGTACAAGCGCCCCATGAGGCAAGCAAAAACCATCTGATACTCGTGACGGAATGCCTTAGCCCTACCGTCTTTAATTGGGCTGCAGTTGTGACCACTAATATCAAAAGGCAGCTCACAAACTGTAAGCGTGCGAACGTGAAATAGTTTGCATATGGCTCGATTGTGGTATCATTCTTCCTGGAGCAAATACCATTTTTCCAGATCCAGAGAGCCGTGGTGGCAGATCCATTGCCATGAGAGTCTAGAATGGCTCGATGGGCAGCACTGATGCCCAGAGGAGGAGGAGGCTAGGAGATGTCATGGCATCCCGAGTTCTTCATATGGCTCTGTCGACAGCTGATCGTGATCCAGGATTGGCCTTATGCGGGAACCCGTTTCATGGGAGACCTAGGCCTTCCATTACCAGAGGGGGAGGAATGGGAGGAGGAGCTAGGTATGAACTCCTTGATTTTGATGTTTTATGTATTTTCATTTTTTTTTTGTCTTTTTAATACATTCCTGTTCTAATGACGATTGTATGTATATGCAGACGTGGGCCCAGAGCGACCAGCCGGCCTATCTCCTACAGCGTGGAGAGGCCAACCCACAGCCGACCCTCAGGCATGGGGCACCGTGGGGGAGGAGCTGATACAGAATCTCGAGGGGCTCGCCCAAGGGATTTCGGGTTATGCCAGATTGGCAGATGTGCCCTTCACATATCAGAGGCACACAGTAGGGGTGTCGACTCGCGTCCATCGTCTGCTGAGACGATTGGTGCGCGCGGTGATGTGCTATCATGAGCACCACCGTGATTAGACTCCTAGGTTTTATTTTCTTCATATTTTTTGAGAGACATGTGTCTCAGATGTACGGAGAACACAGACTCTATCCAGACATGTACATTTATTTTTTTGAAGCGCCTTAGTGCGCCACACGATATTATAAATTATATATATATATATATATATAATATATTATATATAATATTATATCTTATATATATATATATATTATATAATAAATTATATATATATATATATATATATATATATATATTACTATATATATATTATTATATATATATATATATTATATATATATTTATATATATATATATTATACTATATATATACACGATGTTATGGTTTAGTGTATTTTATGCTTCTTGTATCACGTTGATTTACATATTATGCAAATGTCTATCCAATACATAGTTAGCTAAGGCATTGGTTACTGCATTAAGTCGTCTTGGAATATGTTGATAAGTGATGAAATTAAAATCTCTTTCCAATAACTTAACACGTAAATACAACCTTAAAATCCGATGATCTCTGAAGGAATAATGTCCGTTGAGCTGGTGGACTACAAGTTGAGAATCTAAGTTTACAACCAATGTGTGAATTTCGAGGTTAATCACCTCAGCTAACAATTCAATCACAGCACTATATTCAGCAACATTGTTCGTTGTACAACCTAGACAAACCCCTTGAATATCTACTAACTCACCACGACGATCGTAGATCACCCATGCCGCAGATGACAACTTACGGGTGCTGCGGGAAGCACCATCAGTGAAACCAACGTAAGGCAATCCAGACATCTGTTCAAGGAGCAAAAGACACAATAAGTGGCAATCATGCCGAGACACTGAGATAAAAACTAAATAAACACGCACACACAACACACTTCTGAAAGCATACGTATGTACAAAAACAAAGTGCACACATGATACTCAGTTCAAGTCAAGCCCTTTTTAGGACTTTGCCTTATCGCACTGTTGCATAACCAGCCTAGATAATGTAGGCATCGCTCGGCCTGTTGGATAAAATGATCAACGGCACCGATGATCTACCCATGCCCCCTGGCCGAGCGAGGGTTACAAGCTAGAGGATCGGCGCCCCCTTTGGCAGAGGGACTGAGGGTTGCAACAGAGTGCAATGAAGGATCAGAGTGAGCAGAAACCAAACCGAGCAAAGCAAGGTTTGGAGGTGGGAGGGAGAAGACACCCATGAGGGTAGGGTCTTTGAAAAGCCCGGCTCCCACACTCACATGTTCAATGAAAGAGACATTTCCCTCAGAAGAGGAAGCGAAGAAGGAAAGCTGGTCTACCGTGACAATTTTCCCTTGGTGAGGGAAACGAATGACACAGAAGAGGGATGAAGCCACGGCACGCATGGCATACGTCCAACTCTGGCCCAGAAGGAGGTTGTATGTGAGATTCGCGTCAACGACTTCAACTTCTACTTCCACGGTTTTCCCTTCTAAGGTGATTGGCAATCGTTGAAGAATACCATAAGGATAGGATTCTCTCCCATCGAAAGCTTCCAAAGTCGTAGGAGACTGGCTCAGAGTCGGAGACCCGATCGCTTTCCAATAAGCAATAGACATAATGCAAGTTGATGCACCCTCATCAATAACTGTACGATGAATCATTTTCGAGTTGATGATGACTTGGATAAGAAAAGTGATCTGATGAGGCAGCCTCGAGACATGGCTCTTGATATCGAAGGTAATCAGATCTGAATCTGCCAGGTCGATGCCACCGATGGCTGATAGCAGGGACTTCCTCTAAGGGGGGCAGCTCTGGAGAACTTCTAAGGCGGAAATAGTCGACGGAGCCTGCGCTAAGTCCTCTACGATGCTATAGTGCTGGGTAGCATGAGCATTCAGGTTGTAAGAAGATCGCCTGAATACTCCTTTAGGAGGGGGTCGGATGGTCGTCTCAATACTCGGTCTCTCGATATGGAGTGGACCAGAGCTGGACGAAGGAGCACTTGAGGGAATCTCGGGCTCCTTCCCGGCGGACAACAGATACTCCTTTTCTCGAGTCGTTACATGAACGGGAATAGATCCAGCAATGAAGACTTGGGAACCAAAGGGAGAAGAAGACGGATCAACCACCATTTGAGTCTGCTGAGAGGGAAAGGGTTCTTTAAGAACTGCAAGAACCCCAGGAGCACCTTTCAACAAGCGACTAACTTCAGACCGCCTTGGGCAGTCTTTAGTGTAGTGATCCTCCTCACAAATAAGACAAGGATATTTAGGTTTGCGCTTAGCTCCTTCCTCGGCTGGAGGTTTGGAGGATTCCTATTTAGGTTGCTCAGATTTATTTTTCCCTTTTCCCTTTTTCTTTCCTTTCGGGGCCTTACCCGCCGTGGTGGACTGGACGGCATTGACCTCGGAAGTACTACCAGAATTTGAACCACCCTAAGAAGTGTTTTCGTTAGAAGCACCTGACTTTGGCTTCCCAGGGTTTGAAGATGATTTTTTAGAGGTCAGGTTCACAGAGCCAATAACTCCATCGACATATGGCTTCGGCGGAGCCTTGGATGTACCGGGTCTTGGGGCGTCTGACAAATACTCATACAAGGTACCTGACTGAGAGTAAACTAAGTCTAGGTACTGAGCGCGCGCAATCGCTTGCTCTTCAGTCACACAGGCTCCCATAGCAATGTCCCATGCAATCTTAGGGACAAAGGAAGTCGTGAACCAATCGGTGAGGAGTTGATCAGGAATCCAAAACGTGATCAACCGGCGATGCCACCTCCATTCATGTATATGATCGGAGATATGCGTAGCTGTATCCTGCTTAAGAGACGTAAAGAGATGGGTCCCTGTCTTGTACTGAATGGGTAACTGAAAGTGAGTAAGGAAAGCCATAGCCAATGAATTAAAATCCTGAAATAATGCGCAGGTCAATTCAATATACGATTTAGCGGCAGAAGCAGTGAGAGTCCTTTGGAAGAGGCGAAGTCGAGTCGAATCATCGAGCCATGAATTGGATGAACACCATAAGTGATACGTCATTACATGGGCTTGAGGGTCCTCTCCGGCTTTGCCGTCGAATTTGGGATAGTCGCTAGGTATATTAGTTGGAACTCGTGGCCATTGTGGATTATGAAAAATGGGATCATTTGTTAACTTCGACACATCAGGCAGTTCCAACATCGCTAGAAATGGTAGCTGCGGGTTGAAGGACATCTGTGGATATGAGGAAGGGCCAGAATTCCACCCAGTCGCTGGTTGCCCCCACTGACCTTGTCCCGATGGACCAGGTCCAAAAGGGCCTTGTCCAGAAGGATTTTTTCCATAAGGGTTATTTCCGGAACTAGATGGTTGATACTGGTTCTGCCCCCCAGCGCCCCATTGGTTACCATGCTCCCCGGCAGGTTGTTGATAATTCTGATTAGGGTTGGCCTGCAGCTGTTGGTAATTTTGATACGGGGTGATTTGATTTTTCCCCTGGGGTTGTTGGTATCCATACTGAGCCTGGGAACCCAGCGGCATTTGATGAGAAGGTTGGGATTGATACCCACCTGAATAAGGAGGCTGGGATTGATACCCACCTGAATAAGGAAGCTGGGATTGATACCCACCTGAATAAGGAGGCTGGGATTGATACCCATCTGAATAAGGAGGCTGGGATTGATACCCACCTGAATAAGGAGGCTGGGATTTATACCCACCTGAATGAGGAGGCTGGCACTGATACCCACCTGAACAAGGAGGCTCGGATGGATACCCACCTGAATAAGGAGGCTCGGATTGGTACCCACCTGAATAAGGAGGCTGGGATTGGTACCCACCTGAATAAAGAGGTTGGGCCATCTGGCCGGAAGGTTGTCCTGGTTGGATTCAGGACGGACCCATTTACCCAGAGGGTTGAGCTTGCTGAGCGATGGGTTGCCCTTACGCAACCGAAGGTTGTCCTTGTAGACCAGATGGTTGATGGGGCTGAGCAGTGGGCTGGCCTTGCTGTGCGTAAGGCTGGCCCCCTTGCCCAGAAGGGTAGCCTTGCTAGTTTCCGGGTTGACCTTGCTGACCGTAAGGTTGTCCCGGGTTTCCAGAAGGTTGCCCAAGATATGTATAAGACGGACCACTAGAGGCTAAAGGTTGTCCCTGATAAGGTTGTCCTTGCGAGCCTCCAGGTTGACCTGGGTAGTTCTGGCCATAATACTGCTGCCCATGATTAGGCTGCGAGTAGGATGGTTGACCCTGGTAGGGTGGTCCTTGGGATGGTTGTCCTTGACCTGGACGAAACTGGCCACCGCCATATCTGGCGGTACCCCAAGCCACACTCAATGGAACTGAATCCTCAATATAGGGCTCAGTTGGCAAGGAGATATACAAATGATGATTAACAGGATCATAATAGGGGCCTTGCCCGCCTGGGTTTTGGACATTATGAAAGTATTGGGAATATGCCCCCCTGCCGAAATAGCATCAGAAAGAGGCGGGGCACCACTTGTGGGATGGACAACTCTAGCAACATGTGCCGGTGGACCACTTTGTACCGAGCCTCAAGATGGGCCGGCAACATAAGTCACAGCAGAAGACACCGTAACGACACTAGCAACTGGAGTTGATGACGCGACACAAACGGTCGGATTGGTTGGAATTGCTGTAACAGCAGTATAGTGAGCTTGGGAAACAAATGGTCCCATAGTAGGGACACTGTTTTGATCCCACATAGAAGAGGAAGTTGCAGAGTTCATAGCATCCCTTAGAGATCTATAGCGTGTCGGCACTGTGATACCGAGAGGCGTAACAGTGTAGGGCGTAGAGATAACTGGGGATGTAGCCGCAATGGAACTATCAATACTCAACATAACGGGCATCCCACTTGACACAAGAGATGTATCCTCCATGTCGGAAGAAGCCATCGGAGATGCAACACCAACAGGAGTAGTGGGAAAATCCTCTTCAGAAGGCTCCCAAACAGGGTTCCAAAACAAGTCGTAAAGCTCGTCCTCTGGAGCATGAGAGTTCAACGGTTGGACACTCGGAACAATAGGAAGAGTGTCACCACAAACCGGTGTCTCAAGGGCAGTAGAAGATGGAGACCCTTGGTCACTTGGGATGGGAGACGGGATCGATGGATCCGCCAGGATGATCAAACAAAGACCCTAAACAAACTAACGGTAAGAGACCCTACTCAAAACTAAACGCAACAAGATCTACCAAGGTGAATGTTATCGTGGCCAAATAAATTTTTATGACATTAGGACACAACTTGACCTTTTCATGTTTTAAGAGTCGAGAAAAGGATAAAAGATGACTCTAGTCGCCTTCGAATGTTTAAAGAGCCCGAAGTGACAAATGCTCAATAGAGCCTTTTTTTTTACAAAGTCCGAAAAGGATCAAAAAGTGATTGCTCTGGAGAAACTAGGCAAGGGATTTACCAAACAATCCGTAAAACTGCTTATAGACCTTGGCAATCGTATGAAAACCAAGGACTTTCCGTACTGCAGTCAATCTTCCCGAATGTTGTGTTCGGTGTGTTATGGCTTGTAAGGTGGCAGACACGGATTCCTATGGATCAAGGATAAAAAACCTAGTGGAGTCTCCCCATATATACGCGATGGTACGTGGGAGCCCAAGTCCGTACTAGACCACAATCGAACCACACAAGGAGGAATCACCCAACCTTAATGTGAGAACAAAAGTGACTAGGTTTAACGACGACGGAGCACGTCTTTAGCCTAGACCTCTAGAATGTTTGCGTTATGTTCCAATGCGTTTTTAAGTTCATTCAGTTTATTTTATGGTTGATCTTTAGTTAAGTTTCGATTTCAGGTCCTACCATATGCGATCTTTCACAATTGCCTAGATGCAAGCTATATGCCAAAGAATACCATTTCGTTCAATGAATACTAACTATGAGAATGTTAAGAATTTTCAATCAAACAAAATGAGCACAATCAAACACCCTAATGCAGCTAATGGAAAATAAATAAAACTTTTTCTTTTCAATAATACAAATCAACGAAAAGTTCTATTCCATTAACTATTGAACGCAAAAGAGAGTATCTGATTTCTTTCCAAAGGCACAATGCACTTAGAATGAATTTTGAAAGGCAATAACACTGAGAAAAGAGGCAAATTCACTCAATGAGGACACAATGAAATCCTAAGACACTAAAACAGTTCTCTAAATCGAAAGGAAAACAAAGGCTTGTGCGAGCTATGTGATCTAAGCTCAAACAAGGCTAGAATGAAATCCAAGCAAGAAAAAGCAGGTCACTCAGAAATCAATCAAGAACACTTCAACAATCATTGAACGAGTGTGAAAAGCAATCACAAAGTTAACTGGACAATCAAAGAACCCAAAACTCCCACAGAAGGCTCGACACACACGGCCACTAGATGCCCTAGGGTTCAGGTGTGAAATCGATGGAAAGAGGCAAACACCCGAAGGACAAAGGTTAAGAACTAATCAAATAGGGATCAAACACACTCCAACAATTGAAAAAGACGTGGAAAAATGTAAATCCAAGCTCAGAAGGCAGGCAAACAAGTGAACTCAAAAGCTAAGAGGCTTGGCGCGACTGTCAGACTGTAACTCGCACTAAATAGGGATTGGCGCGGGTTGTCAGTTAGGAACAAGGGCCACTAGCGCGAATGTCAAAGGGAAAAACACGCTAATGAAGTTTGCCAATTCAAAAATAAAAATAAGCAGTCCAGGGCTTGGGTTACAGTATTTAGGTAAGCCAGGAAGCAAGAGGCACCAAGAAGTTCAATCCAAAAAGCTATCCAAGCAAGCAAACAAGAGAAAACCAAAGAGGCAAGACAAACTCCAAATTGTTCAGTCCATAAACCAAACCAGAGATTGACTGAAGCGGCTTTGATCTACTTCACTACTACAAAGAAATAGTGTTTCGAAGGATATCTGGCCGTGCTTCAGACTCCGTCTAAGTTTACAAATCAAACAACAAGCTAAACTCCCCAGCGGAGTCGCCAAATTGTTGGAGGGGTAAATCCCCTGTATAGATAGAGGCGATCCGTACTAGCCCAGAACGGGTCTAGCAACAATCAAACAATGCTATCATGCAAGTTCCTAATTGCAAATAAAAGGTAGGTGATGAAGACCTACTTGAGTTCCAACGCTTTTGTTTGTAGAAGAGACGTCGCCTACGCTCCTTTGTCTTGGCCGGTCACAATCCTCCACTATCTTCGTGAATGGACACCTGCACACAAAGAGAACAACAAAAACACAAGCGTGAAATCTAATATATGCAATTATACATCAGTCAGGAAGTACATAATTCAACATCAACCATTACAAGTACAATGAGAATGGAACCATAATGATATTCATCTATTATTAATAATCAACAAAGGAGAATACAACCAGGGTCCTGACGTCAAATCCTCCTTTGGCTGGGTGCTCAGCTACACGAGTCTTGCAAAGCTTGAAGGGATGAGGGACAAGCCTCTCTCTCTTTGGTGACAAGATCTCCTTACTTAGGTAAAGCCTTATGGACACAAAGAAGGCTCTTGCAACTCTAATCTCTTGATATCTTCCTTTCAACACAAGTATTGCCACTAGAATTAGAACTAGAAATAGCTTGCTCAAGCCATGGAGACAAGCTTTTATAGATGAAAAGGAAGAGATAAGATCAGTCACAACAATAATGGATTTGGCTTCATCACTTGGAAACTTCCATGGAAGGGTGGCAAACTACTTCCCATTCAAGGAGATTCAAAGCCAAACCATCCTCACCTAACATAGATTCAGTTGGTGAATGAGTTGGCTAGAACTTTCGGAGGTTGATTGGTTCAAAAATTTTCCCAAAAAGGTTGGCACGATTGCAACTCTGGGACAGAGCGCTAATGGCATGCCCCTTTTATAGGATTTTCCCCATTGGTGTGGGCATAACACAATGGGCCAGCGCTAATGCAAAAAGGGTTGTTTTTAAGGGCAAGGTGAAGGAGATGTCTTCAGGGCATATGCAACTCATGTTCAGAGGTGAATGATGCAAGTGGTTTCAAGTCTTGTCACTTCTCACAAGTCCCGGAATGAGTCCTCCAAGATGTAGGAGAGGGGTAACAGGGATGGTGACAAACTGTCACAAATTACTGTGTAATAGTCGGATTTTCAACTAGTGATGGACTCGGCAAGAGTTTCTTGTATCCATGAGGAAGCCGCAGCGGTGAAGTGGGACGGTTATCCAAAACTATTTTAGCTTCATCTAGGAAGGGACAACGGTGGACGACGTCATTGCCTTCACACAGTTTACAAGGAAATTTACATTTCCTTTTCTGTCTAGATACTTCGCTTTCACGAGTTGATAGTGTACTTTCAACGTGATCATCAGAGGTCGATGACACTAGATTGTGCAAACGAGGAGACCAGTCCCTTAAGATCTGAGGGATGCAAGAACAATCTTGATGACAATGGCCTCCTTTGCAAATGACACATGGAGATTTAGGCTTGGATGGTGCAGTGTGTGGATTTTAGCTAGATGATGCACGACTGCCCCTTTTTTCCTTTGGCTCCTTCTTCTTCTTTTCCTTCTTCTCCTTCCCCTTCTTCTGCTTCTTAGTTACTTGATTTTCAGCTTTACCAACTTCATCAAGTGAAGAGGAAGGAGGAGAGGGAGAAACAGACGAAGTAGAAGGTTTGGGGGTAACTTTAGTATCATCTAGTTTCTAACTTGATTGTTCAGGAATCACGATGTTCTAAACAATGGAGGTAGATAAGAGCCATATTGGCAAGCCAATTGTCAATCCTGGAAGTGACAATGTGGCCATATGAGGTGCACCAACATCTCCCCAAGAAGAGAAAGGACTAGGATTTCCTCCAAGGGGAAATCCTTGGTTGGTAGACTCCATTTTCCTCAACCTAAGACCAATGCGGGAATAGTGATATTATTACAATTAACATAAATTTTAGACACTTTGACACAACTTGTTTTTTAAATTTTTAAGTGTCAAGAAAAAACAAAAGATGACTCTAGTCGCCTTCGATTTCTAATGAGCCTAAAGTGACAAGTGCTCAGATGGACCTCTTCCTTTAAGGATTTTGAAAAGGAATGAAAGGGACTATGCTGGAAGTCTAGACAGAGGGATTACCAAACCAATCGCAAAACTGCAAAATAATTTTTACAATATGGCAGTCAATCTTCCCGAATGCTATGTTCAGTGCATTACGATCGATAGGGCGGCAGACATGGCTTCCTAAGGATAAAGCATATAGCCTATTGTAGTCTCCCAATATATACTCGACGGTACGTGGGAGCACAAGTCCATACTGGCACTTGTCATATCAAAGAGGAGGAATCACCCAACCAGCAATGAAAGTGATAGTTACCAGGCTTTACGAAGTCGCAATATGTCTCTAGCCTAGACTTCTAAATGTTGTGCGTTAGGTTCCAAAGAATTTTTATGTTCATTGAATTTATTTACAGTTGATCTTGCTTAAGAAATTTTCCTTTCAGGTTCACTACATGATGTAGATATATAATTCCTAAAATGCAATCTAAGATGATAAACAATCGTTTAATCTTCTTTTTGCAATGAAAATCCCAACTACTAAGGAAAGAGAAATGAGATTCTTTCAACATAGAGCACAGAGCACACACTAGATGCACTGTCCTAAATGAAACCGACAAGTAGTCTAAATGCAAATGCACATGCATGTATTTGTTTTCGGCCTTCTTAATGTGTGAATGACAAGAAGAATGCTAAGTACAAATCTAAATTATCTTTTCAAAGCGACAGTACTAACAATTTTTCTTCAAAATACGAAAAGAAGATAACGATGACACTTTGCGATTTTGAATTGAAAACTACTTTCGACACTTGTAAAAACCACTAATTCAAATCAAATACAAGAGTAACAGTATAATCGACCATCAAGAATAATAGGATTCTTTTCTTTGACTCAAAAAGACACTTGCGACACTTCCAAATAAAGAAATGACAGTTTGATTATGCTACTTCTCTGTAAAAGAGAACTGAAAATGGTGCACAATACACAAAAACATTTACAGTTCTTTGCACAATGGAGGAAGAAAGATGGAAAGGAAGGGGGTTTCCACAGTGGTATACTGATCACAGACAACAAAACTCATGAATAAAGATGAAGAGAGTGAACAAACAACCAAAATCTGGAAGCAGAAGAGGTCTTGTCTAATCAGTGCACCTGTACCACAGGGAAAGTGCGATGCACCACACCTACAACACACAGGAGGTGGGATGCATCCAAATTCCCAAGAGGAGAAAGTGCGATGGTCCAAGGACGAGACCTCAACTTGGTTCTTGGTCATAGTTTGCGGCTCAGTTCAGGGATTTAGGCCGAGCAAATGATGTTCAGTAAATATAAATCATAGGGGCTGATTTAATGAGGTTACTAGAGCCACCACCAGGGCAATTAGAATGTTTGCAAATCAATTGTTCAGTTTATAAACAAAACCCGGAGATATACTGAAGCAACATTTCTCTACTTTTTACTTGCATAGCAAATTTAGTTCGAAGGCTAGCTGGCTTGACTTCAGGCTCCATTTGTAAGTTTATAAAACAAACAAATATAGACAAGCAAACAAGCTATTCGCTCCCCAGTGGAGTCGCCATTTTGTTATCAGGAAATATAGTGTCCACTTAGAGCTGCTAGTCCCACTAAGACTGGTAGCTATCTTAGAAACAAACAAACTAAAACTACTTTCGTTTTCCTTTATGAGAAGTAGATAAGAAGGGAACAAAGGACACCAACCTCAGTCTTGCACTTGATTCCTTGCTTGGTTCCTCTCCCTTCTAACAGATCTTTGCCACTCCTCCTTCATCTACCCAGCTTAAAAGAGCACCTGTGGAATCAAAGCAGCATAATACTATCGAACAATAGAGATCCACAATCATAAACAATACAGGACCAGATATATATTGACCACACAAATGCATATATCATCAAACATACAAGAATGTGGAGGAAACTTGAATAAGTATTAATATCAAGAATGGAAAAGAGGATTACAACCCATTGTTCTAACCCAGCATCATCCTCCCAGCATGAAAGCCCTTCTTCACCTCATGAAAAGCTCAGATCACCCAACCCTATGATATTGCACCAGGAAACCAACAACACTTCCTTACAAGATACAAGATTCCAGCCTCTGGATCTCTGTGATGAGGGATCCATATATAGATGATTGTAAGGGGGTGAGTCAGATCTAGGATTTTGATTAGTGTCCTCTCTTTGATAGTTCTTGATTCCACTTGTAGATTGATGATCTAGTACTCATCCCTGGGAGAATTCAGAGAGCCAAGTGCCACAGGAGAAGTTTCTGGAAGATTCCATGATCATTCACCTTGCAAACTATCTCTGCCATTTGTCTACTCTCGCCCATCGCACCGTACAGAAGGGATTTCCAGTATGCATCACACTTTTTACACTGAGCAGGTGAGATGCATCGTACCCTCTACACTGGGCAGTCTGTATGGTCCAGTTTTGACCAGTTCTGAGTATTTTTCCATGGAGAACTTCTGGGAGATGATGTAATCAGCTGACCTTGTTCCTTTAGGGCATGAAACAATGCTTTTAGGGACTTATAAGCCCTTGTTTTATGGACATATATAATTGGGGTTTCAATGCCCAAAAATTTCTATAACACCAGGAAGAAGTAGTGCCTTGAAGGAATATTAAGAGCCACTCCAACGATTTAAATCATTGACAACAATAGAAGATGAGACCTATGCACAACTAAGAGCATCTAAAAAGGAGGTCCATGATTTAAAGGACCGCGTGAACAAAGCTGTAGAGCAAACAAAGGAAATTTTCTCTATTTACTTAAATGCCTTGGCATGCAGGTCCCCGACCCAAAATTATGCTTTATATTTGTTTAAATGATATTTGTTTCTTAAAGAAAAAAAATACAATATGGACAACCACATGAATTTAGGAGTGTACTGGATTTTATTTCTATGTTTCGAAAATAGGATGAGTATACACAATACTTTCTGTGTGAGATGCATATGAACAACTTGTTTTTATAAGAACATGTAGAAGAAAATCCCATCCCTTTCATTGGAGATATTCAATTTTAGGCTTTTATATCATTTTCCAGGAACTAGATTAAGTGGGAAAAGGCTTATCATACCTTTATCTTTGGGTTAGAGGGGAACCTAAAACATAGCATTTTCATACAGAAACCTGATGTTGCTCCTGCACTTGTACAAACCCAATATGATGTCTTGCACTTAGGAATGGAATATCTCGAAGACATTAGAGATGAGGCTCTTCATGAAGCCAAGGAATTATGACATGCATCACCAAATGAAGTCAAAAACAAATAACCTTTTGGTTATCATAACTTCTATTATGTTAATGCTCGAATAGATGATTATGTTCATTTGGTGCTAGAAAGAGGTAGCCACTGGATAAGATGCACGTATCAGTGCCCCATGATTTGGTTTCCCCAATAATTTTCTAAATATGATTATGACTTATCAGAATCAGGTAAGTTAGTAGCTTTTGAAGAGATCCGAAAAAGAAATCGGTTCAAGAATAGAGGTTAAGAAGCTTATGAAGCTTACACCTTGACTATCCTACATGTCAACCATTTATTTGCATGAGGTCATGCAAAATGGTCAGTTGATGGTAATTTTGAGCCTCATATTTGTCATATTTTCCTTGCCTTACATATCAATTTTCATATCATTTTCTAAAGTCTTTTATGAAATTAATTTATGTTAATGAGTATAGTAGGGATATTAGTAATATTCAGTATGCATTTATTGTTTTATTATTTTCTTAACGAATTTGATTAATAAAATGCTACTTCTAACTAATGTATCTTCAATAATGATAGGAATCTATTGGCTCATTGATATTTGATGTTGTTTCCTGGAATGGTCAGAGAATATTGCACAAGCCTCAAACTGTTACATCCTATTTGGAACAAATTAGTTGAGGATGACTTCTCGACCTAGATTCCCGGATGCATTATGATCATTGTAACTTAAAAGAGAAATCCTAAGAATATTTATATTCTCAATATCACTCATTATTAAAAATAGATTCTTGTGTCTTTATCCTTTGTTGATACGATACAAAAATTGGTGTTGAACGTCAAAAGTGTTGTTCAAGTTGTAATATTATTTTTTTAATATACAAAATCGAACTTGTGATTATTTGTAACTGGTTTCTCTACAATTTGAATGGAAATATTTATTATTCAGACTTAGTCTATTATGCCAATTTCCCGCAAGGCAGTTCAATTCTGAATTTGGGCCCGATCCTAGGAACAACGTTGTCTTCTCTTGTACCATTAAAACTAGCGTTTGATTTCTCTATTCTATCTATTTCCATCTCTGTAATGGTTTTTAATCTCTTGTTGTTGATTTTTTAAATTGAATGCCCTCTCTTGAATCAAGTTTATTGGAATTGTTATAAGAATAGATTTGTTGTGGTTAATTCATTAAGAAGTAGTATTATTTTCTTTCATTTCCTGTAGGTTATCATAGATTGTTATTTCAATTGATCAATCATTGTTAGATAGCATGATTTTGTAGTGTTATCTTTTCTCTCTATAGTAGTTGTTCCCTAAAAAAAAACTTGATGTTAAGTATGTTTTATTTTGTTTTTTCATTCAGAGATCTCTAGAAGTTATAATTTGAATAGTTTGCAATAATTGGAGATTTCATCTTGAATTGGTTCCTTTAATATTGTAGTCTTGATTTTCCATAGGACCATAACAACTAGTCATATTTGCATTCCTCTTGCACAAACAGTGTCGATAACCTTGAGAAAAAAAAACAAAACCTTAGATTGATAGATTAATGTGTTGCATATTAGTTGGTCCTTTTTAGGAACAATTAATTGGCCCAACAATTGTTGCATTCATATAGAGGTAATGATGCAAGTTTGTTACAACAAAGTGTAGTTCGTTGATATACAGAGGAAAGCCATTCAAAATGAAATTGCACAATCTTGTGGAATGAATTGATCTGTTGAAAAATATTTTGAATGAATTTCTAGAGCCCACTCCCTTTGCGAGTCAGATTTAGAGACAAAAATTATTGTGCGTATGGTGGTGACAAAAGCCGACACAATATCTATTTTTCATCGTCTTTAGTCCATTTAATAAGCCAACTCTATTATGGAGAAGTCTGATATTATGAGCCTGTAGTGGATCTGTGACTATCAAACCATGATTGTGTACCGAATGGAAAATGTTTTAGGGGAATTTACCTAATATTAATTAATTTTAATGGAGAGGGTGTTCGACCAACATTATATAGAGGGATTGTGTCTGAACTAATAGACTCACGTGGTTTTTATATCGAGGTGGTTGTTATATCGGTGAATAGGATCAGTTTATGTCTATAACAATGATGTATGTTTATTTTTAAAGACATAAACTTAATTTCAAAAGAAGCCAAGTCTATTTAGTTGGACTCCAACTGAAAGCTTCTAGAAGGTTTCAAATTACAAGGTTTTGGGATATATTACGAATTTACAAAAAAATGAAGGGTTTATTTTGTTCCTAATGAGAGCTAAAAGTAATATTTGGATAGAGAACAATATCATATGAGAATAGTGTCAGATTTATAGGGGTTATAAAGGGGAATAAAGCACTCCCATATAGATGGAATTGATGTTGCTTTATATTTTAAGAATGTTTCAATAGTGGGCCACTAGGTCAAGGATCGTATTAAGAATTACCAATTCATAATTAAAATCTTGAACAATATGTTGGAAAACCAATTGATTGGTATGTACAAAACTGTTAGTTTAAAAAAGGAAACAATTGTCTAATAGTGGTATAGTGAAAGTATTTGAAAAGAGATACAAAGTATTTTATGGAAATGTCCCTGATCATGTTGGGTGTTTATTCTGACCTTGAAGTCTTTCCTTTCTTCTCTTAATATTTTCCATCATCATTTTAAATATTTTATCGGTGACTATCTATTTTTCACTTGTTTAATTTTCATATTAAACAGGTGCATTTTCGGTGGTAGCCGACATCCATTTAGAAATTGATTGCAAACAAAATGGTTAAATTGGATGGATTACTAGAGTTATTAAATAATTTAATACCTCTATTTCTCATGACACAATTCAAATAAGTAAGGATACCCTCAATGATGTCCGAATATGTTTGCAAAATGCATAAAGCAAAATTGATTTTTTGGAGTTAGAGTCACAGTTGCAAAAGGATGAATTATGTGACCTAAAGACAAGTTGTATTTTTTTGAGCCTGATCATCAACCATAGAATGATCATAGTAATGAATTGATTCTAAAAGAAAATTTGGATATAGCAAAAAGTAATTTTCAAGCAAGGGTATGCAAGAGTTGTTTACATACAATTGTGAAACCTATCTTTCTTAAACCCTTTATAAGACTATGGGAAGAAATTAAGCAAAAAAAACACAAATGGTTTGGGATATAATGAGTATGTCATGGATGTATCTTTTAATATTCTTTATTTTTCTAAACCTATACAAATTTGTAGTGTTGGATTTCTGGATGGTGTTGTTCCAGAATAAATTAATCAATGCCAACATTGTGACAGAGTTGGACATGTGAAAGGCCGGTGCTTTGATCTTCACCCATGTGAGCATTGTGGAAAGCACAATCACCATTCAAACATATGTTCTAGAAAGAAGACTACTACAAGAGAGAAACTAAACTTCAGATGCATTGCTTCTTGGGATTGGTTGAAAAAACCAAGAATATTTACAGGTCATATCACAAGATATGTTCAATAGTGTTGATTAGCCTTGTAGTGATGAATAATAATTCATATTTTCACCCTATATCCAACAAGGGGGGAATTGTTGATGGTCTACTACATGTTCAAAGATTTTTCAAGAAAGCCTGAGTCAAATATACACAAGTGAACCTAAGGCACAACCTGTACCAGTTAGAGCCATAGTTGTAGCCAGAGACACTTCAGTATTTGTTGAATGAGTTGTTTGTGAATGATCACCTCCAGATTCAAAAAAATTCGAGGAACTACATTGATGGTTCCAAAGTTGACATTTTTTATTGATCTAAGAATTGTTATGAAGGTTACAAAAGTGGGTATTATTTGTGGTGTTTTCTTAAAAACCACCATCCTTGTTTTGTGATCATCCTTGAAAACCATTTCTGAGAGACATTCAACTCTTGGCTAAGATGCATTTTTTCATTTTGATCTCTCATTCTTGGAATTTGATACATACCTTCAAATTAAGGATGGAATGTTTGATAGAAAATCCTTAGGATTAGCTTTGTGTTATGGTGAGTGGTTATTAGATTCCAAGAAGACCCAAAAACTGAATCAATGGTTTCTTTATGTATCTATATATACGTTGTGTACATCATTCATTGAGATAATTTAATATACATTTGATTTTGGTTTCCAATTTTTGTGTCTTACACCCTTCACTTTAACCAAAAAATAGAAAACATTAGATGATGTCTCTCTTAAGAGAGAATATTTTCTCTAGGTCAACAACATCAATCAACGATTCCTTGGAAAATATGAAGAGACCCTCTCACATAGGGAACTTCAACAATGAAGGTATAATTTCAAAATAAATCACCCTTGAGTTTATAAAGGCATAGACCTCCATCAAATTAGAACAACGACCTTCCATAAACACATCAAGAAGTGACCCTCAGTCATAGATTCACAACGACTATAAAGAAACCATAAATGGTAGTGATCACATAAAAAAAATGTGTAGAATAGTCTTCCACGACTCTACACAAAATATCAACAATTTCTCCACATAACACTCATATGGAACAACATCTCCTCACTACTCGCTCACACCTTTTTCATAAACCTTTCACTAGCCTTGGGCTTAATACCAAGATACAAATTTAGGGGTAAACAAAAATTTGAAAGGTGAGGTAGGGCTCACAGGTGAGCCAGTGCTCACAATGCACACTCACTCTTACTTTCATCAAGCCATATTCAAGTACAATTAGAAGGATACAATATAGTTTATCAACTTGAACAAACTCCTGTAAAATAGGATATGATACCTAATCCTGACAAAGAATCCTAACATCCTCCAACCACACTCTAACAATATTCTAATAATTAATTTCTTCGTGATTTCTCAAATAGGTTGTGAGAGTTGGAGTATGTTAAATATATTATATACAGTACTGAAAAATTCGAAGTGTTGTAGATGTCATGTGTTGTGCCTCAGAATTCAAAGGATCCATATTGTTTAAGATTGTTCCATATGTATCAAAGTGATATAGTTTCTGGCATATATGGAAGACCCACTACAAATACAAGGCTGCCCACAAGCATAAATATCACTGCATGAATGAATAATATCACTACATATTCCAATATTATATCAATACAGCCAAAAATATATTATATTACCACAGAACGTAAACCAATGCAAGTCTCTATTTTATATCATCACTGTGGATCTAAGTATAATATCAATGCGAACACATATCTTTGAGAATTGTTATTTAGCTTAGGGTTTTTGAAACCATGTCGAGGGTTCCATGCAGAATGTGGCCATAGACAAACATGTTGTATACAATTCACCACAAACTTGAGAGACTTATCCCAGAAACTAAAATAATGCTTTGTAGAAGAATGAGAAATAGACTTGATAACATATATAATTCCACTACAGCTATGAATATTTCACATGGAATAGAGGTTCAAAATGTGGATACAAGAACGATAGGGTTCAACATCACAAAAAGATGTATTTATTATATTACAAATAAACAATATAACATAGAAGGAAGATCAAACTAATAGTAGTGACATCTCATTTAACTAGTTATTGAATATGATCCTACAACATAAGCTAGGGTGAGTGGACCAAATTTTCACCTAGTTCTAGAGGTGGGTAGAAAAAATTACTTCTATATAACTACACCTCCCCCTATGGTATGAAATCTAACCTCTCTACTGATACCTTCTATACCGATCTTATCGGAGCTTCACACCTATTTGGAAGTCATTGTTGGGATTCATTAACAATAAACACCTTTAAACCACTGCATATAATATATGCTTCCCATCCATCCATGTGGGGGCAGAAGGGGAAGATGAATGGCCCCCTCCTAGCACGTGGTAACTCAATCAAATGATAGCTATAAAAGAAAGAATCCCAAGTCGTCTGTCCCAAAAGAATATATGGCATAACTAGAGGATTTTTTTACCTTATAAAAATGATAATATTTTTATCTTCTAAGATAGATTTTTAGAAGCCCAAAATTGGTATAAGATAAATTTTCAAAAGTAAAAAATTTAGGAAGAAATTATCATTAAAACATGTAACATTACTTTGGATATCTAGAATATAATGTTGTGAATTCCACACACTCTAAAATTTATATCCAGTCGAAAAAATGAATTTAAACCAAAAAAATCAATTAAAATTTATCGTACAAGTCGAGTCAAAATCTACAAATATCAAAATTAATGAAGAACTAAACACATATCGATGATTTTGATTAATTACCTTGATCACGTCAAACCAAATCCCTTCACATTTCCCAAGATATGGATTTGGTACAACACGATCAAGGTCACTGACGTTTCATTAAAACCAAGGACCTTCATCACATCAAATCAAGGCTCTTCACATTTCTTGAGACTTGACATTGCTATGAAACTAAGAGCCTTGATCACATTGGATCATAGTAAAATGTCAATAAATGTGAAGGGCTTGATCATTTCATCAAGGCCATTCGTTTTAATGAAAAAACATTGTCCTTGATCACAAAAAAACAAATCCATATGTCTAGGAATGTGAAGGGATTTGAAGTGATGTGATCAATACTATTGATTTTTCTCAATAAATTTGATTGAAACCATATATATATATATAATATATATATATAATATATAATAATATATATATATATATATATATATTATATATATATATATATAATATATAATTATATATATATATATATATAAGATAATAGTTCATAGAAAATTAGGGTAGGTCAACCCGAAGGGATCGCACCCCCCAGCTAAAACCATCAGAGCCTAACCCCAAGGGAACTGAGGAGAATTGAACTTGTGACCTCCCAATAGAAAGGTGTTTTAGCAACGGGACCTTGAAGAATTGAGCTAACCCTTGGGGCTATATATATGTGTGTGTGTCGGGTGGGGGGAAAAACTTTAACTTTGCATATTAATTAGACTATTTTTAAATTTGAATAAATATCATTATCAACATGTTAATTTTAATATATTATAGTTGGGTGAGATTAAAATAGATAAATACCCCTCAAATTTAACCACTCTTTGGAAGTAGATGTTTTTGTGGGTTTCTGTCGAGTGGATAAATGGAGTAACTAGCACAACCACAATTACTAATGTGGTTGATATATGCCAATTTTTATAAGTCAATCATTGTATGAAAATGAAGTTGAGCAGTGTATATTAACCACATTGGTAAATGTGGTTGTTCTAGTCAATGTTTTTCCATGACATATATATTTCATTCTTTGGAGGTAATTACATATAGCCTTGTTTATCTCGTATTGATTCATTTTTTTTGGATGTAAGTTTTTATGATATTTGAGTATCGCATAAATCAATCACATTTTTTTCTAGTGATTTACAAAACCATCATTGATTCTGCTCAGAGTAAACTAACCATTACTGAACCGGATCTATTATTTTGATCCTTGTCGATTGACGTATAAAAGGTGGAAAATGACATTGATGATCATATATGAACCACATTTACTAATGTGGTTGTGATAGCTAATGACCAACGTGTGTGGGGTGGATTTGTTGACCATGGTTGACAATGGTTGAAGAGGGTTGATGAGTTTGATCATGAATGATGAGTGGACGAAGGTTGAATATGGTTAACGAAGGTTAAGTGATTTTGACCATGATCAACCATTAATGTAACAATGTATTGATGTTACATCAATTTAACAATGTTACATTAATGTTAACTCTTGTTGGCTCAGGTTGAGCATGTTTGACCATTATAACGATGGTTAGCCATGTTGAGCATGGGTTGACTATTGTTATCCAAGGTTGACTATGGTCAACTAAAGATGACCACAGTTGGTCATGTTTGATCATTGTTGGCCATGATTTATGATGACTTATGATGGATAACTAAAGTTGATGGTTAACTATGGTTCATTGTTGTTAACCACCGTGAAAAGAGTCTACTATACTTTACCATGTTAAGCATAGTTATCTACAAGCTACAATAGTTGAATATGATGAACCATAGTAAAACATAGTGACCATAGTTAGCTGTGGTAACCTTATATAATCAAGCTTAATATTATTAAATTATTATTAGTCAGCTTTATTAAAATTTATGAATATTCATACACCCTAATATTATTATTAAATATTAAACCTTATTCACAAACACTAATATTAACATTATTGATAAACTTTACTAATATTAATACTGCTAATATTAATACAATTAATATTAATAATAATAAATAATAATAATAATTTAATTATTAGTAGTCAACTTTATTATATTATTAAATATTTGTAAATCTTAACTATGACCAACCAAACTTGACTATTGTTAAAATAAGATAAATATAAAGTTAACTAAGTTATATCATGGTAAATAATTACTAATATATCAATCATATAATAACAACAATATAGTTAACCTTTAATATTAATATTATAATTATTAAACATTATTAAATATTAAACCTTAGTCACAAACCCCTAATATTATTATTAACTATTAAATCTTAATCACAAACCGTAAGATTCTTATTAATAAGACTTTTGAATAAGTTTGTTCAACCCTACAATATTATTATCATAGGTTTGACTAAGTCTCATGGTCAACTATTAATAATACACTTAATCATAATAATAATATAGTCAATGATGAGCCCCAAGGGTTAGCTCAATTGGTCAAGCCAGGGCCTCGGCAATGGGAGGTCATAGGGTCGAAACCCCAAAGCTCTTGGGGTCAGGTCAGTCAATAGGCCGAGGGGTGTGACCCCCTTTGGGTGGAGTCCACCCTAGCATTGTTCGATCCTGGACATAGCGGACCCACTGACCATGGGTATCCCTGAACCAGTAGTGAAAAAAAAGAAAAGAAGAAGAAGAAGAAAAAATAAATAAATAAATAAATATATATATATATATATAGATATAGATATATATAGTCAATGATGTTGTTGTTGTTCTATTATTATTATTATTATTATACCTTGACTATAACCAGTCCTCACCTTAATTGACTTAGGTCAAGCATGCTAGACTATAATTCAATATGGTCAATTTACATTAACTGAGGATAACTATGAGAGAACAATGTTGAATATTGTTAACTATGCTAAAAATAGGGTTGACTGAGTTTGATCATGGCCAACTATTACTAGAATATTCAATCATAGAATCATAATAATAATAATAATATTTTCAAGCTTGATATTAATATTAGTCAACTTTATTAATACTAATAATACTATTATAAATTTGACTAAAACTAAAGTTGATCATTACCAACCATTAATAATATATTCAATCATATAATAATAATAAAGTCCTCCTCCTCCTTATTCGACTTTATTAATATTAATATATTATTATTAAATATAAAAGTTTTGATTATAAAGGTTGGCTTTGTTTGATTATGTTTGACTAAAGTTGAATCATGTTGACTATCAAATATAGTTGAATATAGTTAACCACAACCACATTAGTAAATGTCGTTGACTAATTTTGTAATGTTGCATTGTGACATTTTGTAAATTGCAATGTAATGTAACATTCTGATGATGTTTGTCACATTGTGATGTTGGATAGATTTATATACCATTCTGACATCACAAAATGTTTGATTATCAATAATATTAATAGGTGATTATGCTTGACCAAAGTTGAAGAGTGTTGACTATCAAACATAGTCAAACATAGTCAACCACATTCATATATGTGGTTACCTAATTTTGCAATGTTGCATTCCGGCATTGGATAGATTTCTATACCATTCCAATATCACAATATTATTTTTATCATGATTATTATTAAACTTTATTAATATTAATATTGTTATTATTAAACATTTTAAAACCTTGATTGAGCAAGGATGACCTTAGTTGACTAGGGTTGAAAATGTTTGACTTTAGTCAACCATAGTTGATGATAATTGAATATGGTTGAGTTACATTAACTAAGGACGATTATAAATGAACAATATTGATTATTGTTAAATATGTAAAAATAAGGTTGCCCAAGTTCGATAATGGTCAACTATTTAAACATTGACTATAAAAGTTAACTTTGTTCTACTATGTTTGACTAATGTAGTTGACTATGTTTGACTATTAATATTAATCAATAATAATAATAGGTTATATTTGACCAAAGTTGAAGAGTATTAACTGTCAACTAGAGGCCTTCATGGTTAGCCATGGTCATCCATTGTGGTTCAATATAGCTCACTATGGTTAAATATAGTTCACCTACAGATAGACTATCATGTCTATAGTAAGTATAGTTGACCATGTTAGTCATGTTGACTATTGTTGACTATGATGCCCATATTGACCATAGTTGACCATTTCAATAATAGTCAATCATAGTTAACATGTGCTAATGCATAGGTTAGTTTATAGTTAAGACATTATAAATGTGTAGATTAATATATTATTAATGTGTTATTAATGTTATTTAAACTCTTATTAATGTTATTTAAATCATAATGTAATAGTCTTTTTTACCACAATCTAGCGATACAATTTCAAGCGAGATTGTGATTTTTTGTTCCTTAAAAAACATTTCATATGCATGAATGGATTCAACACGCTTAAAAACTCCTAAGGCACTCGAATTTGATAGGTTAAGTAACTTTTACTCAAATTTTTAAAAATCTCTTCCAATTTTTTTTTTTTTGTAAACTACGACATTTCTATTATTTATATCACAAATGAAAATACAAACTGAGGAACCTCATTCCGCCCAAATGGGAAACTGGATCTGTTGGTTCCTCTCCAACAAGCATACACTACTGTTTTCCATTTCAAGAACTGTCATTACAGACTTGCAAACCATTCAACCTTTTTACTCCAGAAGTTTTCCAAAAAACTGTTCTATCAAAGATCTTCTAAAAGACCTATCTTAAATTTTGTTATTTTGACATGCGAACTAAATTTCAAGAAACAAAGCAGTAGCATCAAAATTCAAAAAAACTTTCAAAAAACGGATAACGAGCCTCTAATTCCCGACGCATCCCCTTGTGGTTTCAATGCTGTCTTTGTTCCTCACCAGCTCCTTCAGCATCTCCTGAATCTCCTTGATTTGTTCATTCTGAATACACAGCACCCCTTCTACATGCGCCACCTCCTTCTTCGCAGTTGCCGATTCCTGAGCCATTTCCACCATCTCTGTCGCTACTTGCTCCATAGCCTTAGCCAAGAGATGCTTCAGCACCCAATACGTGTGAAGAGCACGGCGATAAAGGGTTAATTTGCCTCTGGTATTGCCTGGGTCAGTCAACTGGGAAGACCATTCGTCCATCTCGGGGTCGGAGGGTTCCTCAAGGACTCTATCTTCCATAGCATCAATGATTTTCCTTATGTCCTTGTTTGTCTTGAGGTTGTATGCTTGTTCTGCTTCATGCACCACGCTATGTATAGATTTCTTCTCCCATTTTCTCTTTCCCTGAGGCTGATTCCGGTCCTCATCGAAGTTAGTTTGTCGGGGTCTACCTCTACCTCTCTATTCGCGAGCCTTCCTTCTTACATCTTTTCTACCTCTCTTAGTACCTTTGCTGCTTTGACCTGTTTCAAAAGTCTTGCTCCGATAACCCTCTTCTTGGTTATTCTCCATTTCGTCTGAGCTTTCAATTTCAATTTTTACTTTCCTTTGATCAGATTGCCTTTTTCCGGGAGCCTCCCTCTCAGCCTGGACTCCTTTATCCCTGCTCGCAGCCATTTTGGTTCGGTTGAGGCGTTGATGATGGTTCCTCTGCCAGGTCGCACCCTTCCTCACCACCTTCTCTAAGATCTTGTTGTCTTCCATCCTTCACTTACTCTGCTTTATACAGATTATGCCACCTTTTCACTGATGATGGGTTAGCCCTCCACTTCCTTTCTTCCTTGCAATTTGAATGATGCCCTCTTCAGTGGTTTCCGTGATTTGTTTTGAACTGCGTACCTACTGCTCTGAATTATCATTAAATGCTAACGCCAGGGCGGAGAGGCCACCATCCTTCTGTCTTGTCTTCTGTGCCGAATAAACCTGCCTTATCTTCCCGCTCCAGATCTTCATGGTTTTTTTATTACCATTATGATGATTCATGGTTATCATTATCTATGAGTTGTTTTAAATTGTCCCATCTTTTCATCGCTGCTTGATTTGTCCAGCTGTCATCCACTTTCCCCAATAATTCCTTACTTCCCCAATTGGCCAAACAATCCGCAGGCTTATTTCCTTCTCTCCTTACATGCGCTGTGATTTTGTATTCGATTCCTTTCAAAGCTTCTTCGCTTTCTTGGACTATGCTCGCTATTCTCCAGCTTTTGACAACCCGCTCCCATTGTTTCCCTTGTATTAATTTTCTAATGGTGGTTATGACCAGGGATGAATCGCCTTCAATCTCTAACTTTCTATATCCATTTCTTGTCGCAATTTTGAGGCCCTGATAAGCTGCCATAAATTCCACTTCTTTATTACTCATTGTTCCTCCATGATCTGCATAGATCCATTCTACCCCTCCTTGACTATTTCTAAAGATTCCTCCAAATCCAGCTGGACCTGGATTCCCCTTCACTGCACCGTCAAAGTTGAGCTTGATAAACCCTTCCTGAGGCTTATGAAAGACAACTATACTTTGGCCTGCAATAGGTTGGAGTTGCTTAGATTTTTGATGAAAGACCATTCCTTGTTCCAGGTTCAGTCATTGTAGTATTTCTGCTTCTTCCTCAGAGGTCTTCCACTCATCCTCTGACCAAATTTCTGCGAGGATTGATTCTCTGATTTGTTTTAGGGTCCTTTGCTAGACTTCTTCCGGGTTTGATATTTTCCCCAGGAAGATTCGTCCATTCCTCTCTTTCTAAATATTCCACACATTGAAACCTACCACCATGTTCCAGGCTCTTCTTACCACCAAGCTTTTAAACTTTCCTTCTCCCCAGTTACATAGAGTTTGAATTATATCCTGTGGATTTCATTCAGTTGTCGAAAATAACTCTTTAGTCTTATCCCATTGGAACTGGGCCATTCTGCATCCATTGAGAAGGTGTTCCTGGTCTTCAACATCTTCGAAGCAGAGGCAGCATCTTGATGGTCCTGAGAATCCTCTTTTTTGGATTCGATCCCACGAAATAATGCGCTTTCTCCCTACTAGCCATATGAACATCTTTATTTTTTGCCACCATTTATTTTTCCACAGCTTCCTCCACTTCTGCTCCTCTTCCCCCTGCTCTTGTTGGATTTTAACATTATATGCTTCCCTAATAGTGAAAGTTCCTTTGGTTTCTTTACCCCATCGAAGAATATCATTGCCTCCTCTATTTTTTATTTTCCTGGAATCTAATTCCTTACTGAACATTGTTTTTTGTTCCTTCGTTGCATTCCTATTCCAGTCTTCCATTAGTTTCCATTCCCTCCACTCTTCATTTCCCCTTCCTTCTATCCAATAATCTTTGACCTTAAAGAGTTCTCTTTCCATACCTGTTCTATAGATGTCCTACATTCCTTGAAGATTCAGCATTTTCTCCCTTTGATTCCATGCTTCCTCCCAAAATCTTGCATTCTAGCCCCCTCTGATTTCCCAAAATATATGTCCATCAACTAATTCTCTGCTTTGATTAGTCAGGTTCCATATATCTGATCCTCGAGGTGTTTCTTGTTTCCTTAATATTTCTTTAGAAGTAGAAGGCATATTGTATTTTGCTGTCCATATCTCTTTCCACAGGTCCTTCCCTCCTTGCATCCATCTCCATCTTAATTTTGCTACTAGAACTTGATTTAGGATTGATGGGTCCCTTAGGCCTAGTCCACCTTTTTCTTTTGGTTTGGTTAAGCTATCCCATGAGCAGAGTGCCCATTTCTTTTGTTGCTTAGGTCCTCCCCATAGGAATTTCCTGTATATTTCTATTAGCTTGTTACATATCCCTTTTGTAGCTGCCACTACCGAGAGAGGATATATCCAAATCGCTTGGATAGTTGATTTGAGCAGAACTACCCTAGCAGCTAGATTCAGAGTACGAAAAGACCAATTATCCAGTCTTTTCATGATCTTTTACACGATAGACTTCCAGTTTCCTATTTTAAGGGATGAAGAGTCTAGCATAGTTCCTAAATACTTTGTTGGGAGTTCCCCTTTTCTGAAGCCTAGGGTCCTAGTTAAATGATTTCTGATAGGTTCCACTGTATTAAAAAAGAAAGTTCTTGACTTTTCCTTATTAACCTCCATACGTGATCCTTTCATAAACACTTCTAGAATTTTCTTTATCCTTCTCAGCTCATTCAAGGAAACTTTGCAGTAAATCATTATGTCATCCACGAACTGTTGATGGGAGACAGTAGTGTGATTGCTCCATAATCTCAGACCCTGAATTTTCCTCTCTCTTAATTCTTTTTTGAAATATCTACCTAATCCTTCTACTGCAATTATGAAGAGGAAGGGGGATAAGGGATCCCCTTGTCGAAGTCCTCTTGAAGCATTAAAAGTAGTTGATGGGACTCCATTTAGAAGGATGGAGAAATTCGGCGTTGAAATCATGCTTAAGACCCACTTCACCCATCTGTCGCAGAATCCAAAGGCTTGAAGAATGGCTTCTAGATATTTCCAATTTAACCTGTCATAGGCTTTTGATAGATCTAAATTTATCAACATTCCTTTTTCCTTCTTTGTTTTCAAAGTATGGATTACTTCCTGGGCCACCACTAATCCATCCAGAATATGTCTTCCTTCAACAAACTCAGTTTGTTTTAGGGATATAATGTTTGGGAGAATAGATTTTAGTCTCTGGGCCACCACTGATGCGACTATCTTATAGATCACATTACATAAGGGTATAGGACGAAAGCCTTCAGCTTGATCCGCTTGGGAAGTTTTCGGGATGAGGGTGAATAAGGTTGAGTTAATACCTAGCCATATTCTTTGATTGATTCTTGCTTCCTCCACCACTTCTAGTACCTCTTCAGCAAGGAAGTACCATCCCTCTTGGTAGAATTCTACTGTGTACCCATCTGGCTCAGGAGCTTTGTTCCTTTTCATATTCCTGACTATTTCCTCCACTTCCTCCCTTGTTACTTTCCTCATCAGAGCCAAATTCTGATCTCTAGTTACCAGTTTAAGTATCTCCCTGCATATCTTCGTTATAGCTTCTGTTCTATTGTCTTGAGTTTCGGTTAATAAGGTTTTGAAATGATTAACCAACACTTTTTCAATTTCTTCATGCTGGAGGACGTGTTGGCCTTCTTGGTTTTTTATGGAAAAAATTATGTTTCTTTGTCTATGTTGTATCATTTCTTTATGGAAGAACTTAGTGTTCCTCTCCCCTTCTCTAAGCCATTAAACCCTTGACTTCTATCTCCATAAGATCTCTTCTTGTTTCCTTCTCTCTTCTAGCTGGTTTATTATAATTCCTTCTTCCTTTGTTCTATCTTCCTGTATACCTTCTAGAATATCCATATGCTGCAACTCTTCCATTCTTTGCTCAAGTCGCTTTTTCTCTTCCATTATATTTCCAAATTCTTCTTTATTCCACCTTTTTATTTTGTCTTTCAACTCCTTCAGCTTGAGTTGGAAGGTGTGCATTTTATTTTTCCCTTTTTGTTCACTCTTCCTCCACCATTCTTCAAGTTTCTCTATCAGCCCCTCCTTTCTTAGCCAAAATGATTCAAATCTAAAAGGTTTGTTGTTTGGTCTTTGCTTGAGATCTATTTCCAATTTAATCGGCCAATTATCCGATCCTGCAACCAGAAGAATTGTAGCCTCAATGAAAACATCCTTCATCATTATTTGTTCGGAAATTAGGAATCTATCAAGCCTTGAAGCAATTTGATTAACTCCCCCTCTTCGGTTGTTCCAGGTATGGTTTCCATTGATAGTATTAATATCAATCAGTCTCTGCTCCCTTATCATGTCTCCAAACTGTTACATTGTTTTATCCATTCTCCTTAACCCTCCTCTTTTTTCTGCTAAGCTTTTGATCAGATTGAAATCGCCTCCTACGATCCATTGCCTTCCACGGATTAGACTCCTCAATGCTTTTAGATTTTGCAGGAAGTTTTCCTTTTCTCCTTGGGCATGGGACCCGTAAACCCCTGATATAATAACCTCCTCAGTTGTTCCTACAATTTTAGAAATTCCTGTTAGAATTCTTGGAAAACTTATCCAATTGCTAAATTGTATTTCTACAGGGTTCCAAATTATTACCAGGCCCCCCGCACTCCCAATCGAATCTTGTCCCATCATCTCATACCTATTCTTGTTCCTATTCAGAATGTCCCTCATTTTCTCAGTGCTTATTTTTGTTTCTTGTACTATCATTATGCTGGGTTTTTCTTTTCTCAATCTGTCGCTTAGATACCTCTGTTTGCCTCTACTGTTGAGGCCTCTTATGTTCCAGCTTGTGATGATCATCGCAAAAGCTTCAGAGGGGTTTGAAATACCTCTGAGAGAGGTATAACTCTTCCTGAGTTAACTAGCATCTCTCCAACTTCTTGAATTGTTTCACTCATTGTTCTTCTCCCTCTTTTTTTGCCTCCTTTGCCAATACTGCTCATTCCTGTATTTTGTGTCTCCTGCATAGCCATTTCAAAATCTCTTCGATCTTCCGCTATTCCTTTTTTCTCTTTATATCTTTGAAAGGCTTCTTTATACATCTGTTTCTGATCCTTTGGAATAAATCTTTCATTGAGCCTCTTCCATTCCTGTAAGAGCTTTTTCATTACTTGTTCTTCTTCCTCTCCCTTTGTTTTCAGTGGGTCTATTTCCATTTCTCGCTGATCCTCTTGGTTTTCTATTTGACTCTCTGTCCTCTCTTGATCTGTCTCTTTCTCTCGATCTATCTCTTTATCTGTGTTTTCCTTTATGACTTCCATTCCTTCTATTTCCTCATCTTCGTTGTCCTCCGTTTCTACTTCTTCATCCTGCAGTATTTGGAACTTGTTTTGGGATTCAATATTATGAATTCAATTTTGTTTGTCCGCCTGAGTTTTGCTATTCCATCTTTTTTTATTCCTCTGCACTAGTCTGAATTCCTCATCCTCCTTTCCTGATTTCTTTACCGCATTTCTCCTCTCATTTCCTGCTTCTTTTTCCTTTTCTGCTAACGTTATAGGGCATTCTCGGTACAGATGACCATACTCATGGCATCTTATGCAACGAAAGGGAATGTGTTCGTAATCAATTGGTTGATGCCAGATCTCATCGTGGTATTCCAATTCTCTTGTGTCTGGAAGTGGCTCTGTTATGTTCATGTAAGCGCATATCCTTGCGTATGTTGTATATCTTCCCCTCTTTGTCGATTCTGCCACTTTCACAAACGGTCCTAATGCATTACTTATACCTTCAAGGATCTCTGGGTCCTAGAATTCTGTTGGAAGGCCAAAGAGTCTGATCCAAACCAGGGCTTCTAACATTCTTTCCTTATCTGGGTTGTAGCAATCTACCCACTATCTCATAAATAGCCCAACATTGTTCATGAAGTAGGGGCCTTCCTCAAAGATCCTTCCCCTGTCTTTTAGGTTAGAAAATATAACTGTAAAAAATCCCTTCGCCCCCAGTTTTAATTCTACATGCCCTTTTGGTTTCCACCTTTATTGGATCCATCTAAGAAGGTCTTTCTCAGTTGGCCAGTATCCTACAAACTTACAAATCAACGCATAATCCTTCATGAAGCTTCTATATTTCTCTAATCTATTATGCGGTATTACAAACCTGGGTTTGTTCGTCGCCCTCGGCAAACATTTGCTTGTTGCTCCCATTTTCTTTTGCGCTCCCGCTGCTGAGGTCTAACCTTCATTTGCTCTGTCTCCTTCCTTATGCCATTCTTTCCTCGCTTCCCCTATTATTACTGCTTTGAAGGAGGGGATCTCTCCTCTCCCCTGCTCTGTTTCCATTCCTTTCCCTCGGATCCTGCGCTTCTATTTAACACTCAGTCTTTAGATTTCCGTCCTTTTCTTGCTCTATTCTAAGCTTCTGGATCTCGTACCCGAGATCAGTCTGGTTGCTCAGCTATCGAAATCAGAGTTCCTTCTTCCCTACCTGCAACAGAACCCTCGCCTGCGAAACCCTCGACTTCATTCCCGCCTCCTTATTGTGCATTTTGTTTTTGGGAATTTCATTTGAATAAGAGAGTCCCATCAAAATTTCTCCCAAATTTTAACTAAAAAGAAATATCTTAAAAAAATCATTTCATCTATAAATTAAACTATGCCAAGATTATATCTATTTTAATATTATATTAATGTCATAATTAAATATTAATATATCAATTAATGTATTAACTATTGTATTCATAAATTAATTACGTATAAAATTAATGTTTTAATTAATATATTAATTGATATTTTAATTAATTAAAAATATTATATATAGCATTTATTTAAATAATTATTAGCCATTGAGTTGATTATAAAAATTCTAAAACTTAATTTGAAAAAAATCAAATTCAAATTAACGATTAATAATTCAATTAAAATTCTAAATCCATTTACCAGAAATTACATTAAATTAAATTAATATAAATAAATTAATTAAATAAATTAGTGATACACTGCAATGTTTTGGATTGAAACCGTAGGTATGGTATTATATGTTATTTATGAAGCAAATATAGGGTTAAACCCTAACAATGGTAGAACCAAAGGGCTGTCGAATATATTCATAAATAAATAATAGGATGATCTAGAAGGGATGTTGAATGAATTATAAAATGTTACGCTGAATGAATTATAAAATGCTTTAATATAATTTGTTTAAATTTAAATAAGTCTCCATATTTTTGCACATAGTGTTTTAATGATGGTCAAATCATTTTTCTATTTAATAGTAGAATTGATCTCTACAAAGCTGGACACAATCTTGATAATGGTATTTTATTATGGATAGAGCATTTTTTTATTAAACATGAAGACTGGCTCCGACCAGACTTTTTCCCAACAAGGAAAATAATGGAAAAGTTAAAAATAACGCTTAATGATTAGATTTAAAAGGAGTTGTCTATAATGCGATTTTTTGGAGATTCCGGTAACGGAATCCGGCGGAAGAAATGAGGTTAAATCTTGATTTTTAGCAGTTAAAATGGTTTTTTAACTGCATATTTGGATTCAGCGCCCTGGAAAACCCCTGGGAGCCATTGATTGTGCAGAAACTAGCTATCAAACATGGGATTCCAATGAATTGCTGCCGGATTTTGACCGGAAAAATCCGCCGAAAAAGCTTTCAAAAAATCGCGTTATAGACTACTACGATTTAAAATCTAAAATTTCACTATCTTTATTATCTTTAATATGAAATTTAAATCTTGATATCATGTAATTTTTTATTATATGCTTGTAAAACATGAAAAAAAAAAAAAATACAGAACTTCCCACCAGCACCAGCTCCACCTCAAACCTAACAAAACAAAACCGTCTCCATTATTATACTCTGGACACCTTTAAAAATACATATCCCTTTACTGTAATTGGCTTACGCCATTAAGGTATCGTGGACACTTCCCCAACAAAGGTACACCCAAGCCAAGATGCTCCTTTGCAAACTTATCAAGGGAAAAACTGGGAAATTGAAAACTATGATGTGTTGGAAGTTTTAAATCAGTCAACTACCGGGGTAGATTTATTCGTCAAACCAATTAACACCGTTTTCTTAAAAAGCAATACTTTAGATTAAGATTAAATTAAAAGGTGTTAGAATCAAAATATGTTTATAATATTGTTTATATATGTAACACCCTCTCGTGACATTAAATTAATGTTAGTTATTTTCATGTTCTTTTAAAAGTTACACTAGACCATGAATAAATGGGCTTGGGAGTATAGTGGAACTTTGTTATTTTTTTTAATTGCATATGAATGTTATGTGGAATATAGATTTTGGAATTCAAGAGGGTTGAGAGTTGACTGGTAAGGAATTCCAATGTTATGGTCGTTACCACTTTCTTACTGAGATAAAAAAAAAAAAAAAAAAAAAAAAAAAAAAAATCTTAGGAAAGAGGGGTTTTTCTTTGTTAGAGTCTCAGAAGATAGAAGATAAAGAGATAGTATGTGGAATTGGTAGGACGCTGCCCAGGGGTAAGTCCTAAGCTTGACTTGAGCGAGTGGAGAACCTCGAACATAGAGAGTTCTTTTGGTAATAGACTAGACGTGGTCGTGATGTCTTTTACTTGACTCTAATAAAACTGTGGATATTTCTCTACAATGGAACCTTGGGGGAAGAAGCGAACATAATTTCCCTTGTCAAGGTTGGGTGGATCAACTCAGCCGCATTGAATTCTTGAAAGACTATGAATAAGATAAGTGGTTACTATTTAATCTATATACTTGTTTGTATTCTGTCAACAAGAAATTAGCATGCTATATGTAAATTCTTTTCTTGCTGACTTAAATGTCAAAATTATAAAGGTTGAAGGAAAACCCCATAGTCGGTTGTATTGGAAAGAGGTGAAGTTAGTGCAAACAAGAGTGACACTATGCATAGATTTAATATGTATTTAATAATCAGAATGAGTTTTTTTATTCACCCTGTCAAGTTACCTTTAATACTAGGGTTTGGTACATATTGAATAGACGAATGAAATCAATTAAGAGGAATTAACTAGGTGGTGAGGCTAGAAGAATCTGAATGTAATCGTGACTCGGTGAGGGTTGTTGAAATGTAATTTCAACTGCAGTACCAAGTTGAACAACGATCACGTACTTTCCAGCAAAACCTCCTATTCTCCATCACACTGCCTTTTGCCAAAAGTTGTTTTTCCCCGAGAGGCTCCGATCAGATCAAGCTGTCGACGCGTGTCCACAGTACGGTTCCAAAACCACCCATTCCTCGGCCAGTAAAGTTCAGCAAGGAAAGGCCTCCCGATATCGCCGTCAACCGTCCGATTAAATCAATGAACCTGGACCATTTGAACTTGCGTGAAGTGAATGTTTTGGTTGACCGCCAGGTTTGTCAGCAAAAGGATGAGAAATTTAATTTTCACCATGCCGAAGTAATAAATGAATTTATTATGGTCGTATATTTTTGGTAAAGTCCTTAAGTTTATTTTTTTTACACAGCATGTAATATTGTAATGTTTTTTTTTGTAGTTGTTTGTTAAAAACATGTAATGTTTTTTTTTTAAGCAGAAATGTAAAAAAACACACAGTAGTGTGAAATGAAAAAGTGGGGATTTCTTTTTACAACAGCGTGAGCACATGGAATACGCAGCAGCGTAAAGGAATTTTTTTTGTTGAATGTAAAATGTGAAGGAGAATGTTTTTACAGCAGTGGATGAAAAAAAAAATTACACACAGTAGTGTAAAATTTCTTAAAGAGACAGAGTAATTGTTTTTTGGGAAGTTCTTGGTGAATCCCTCTGGCAGAGGAAGAAATTTGTAACTGCGGTGGTTTGATTAATGAATACAAAGTGTTTATTTTGGTGTGTGAAACTCTGTTCTCCAGCAAACATTTTTTTGCTTCCGTGTGTTAAGATCCTGCGAAAACAGAGCATTTTCTCTGTTCAATCTTTTGTTTGGAATTACCAGAAATTTCCAACATGGTATCGGAGCTTGTCCAGGCTCTTTGAAGGTGTCAAAGAAGCTGAAGGAAGGATTTCTTGGTGTAGCAGCTTCTCCAGCAGTGTGAAGACTCAATAAAAAAAAGAATTAAAGGTATTTCTCAAGTTTTTTTCGTGTTGCTGTTGAAGACAGTCAGTTATTTTTAAATACACAGTGAAGTATTTTGAAGCATAGTTTAGAGTGCAAGAATGGTTGGCTCCAGCACCAGCATCAGCACCAACACTAGCATGGGTATGGGTAATACTCAACTCCCACTATTTAATGGAAAAAACTATGACTACTGAGCAATAACTATGAGAGCCCTGTTTGCCTCACAAGATTTACGGGAATTTGTTGAGGATGGATTTGAAGAACCAGCAGATGAAAATGAGTTTAAAAATTTAACTCAGTCAGAGAAAGATCTGTTGAAGAGCTATAAGAAGAAGGATTCTAAGGCCCTCCTCTTCTTGTATCAAGCAGTGCATGAGAGTGTGTTTCCAAGGATAGCAGCAGCCAAGACATCCAAAGAAGCATGGAAAACTCTCAAGACAACCTATCAAGGCATGGAGAAAGTGAAGACAACAAAACTACAGTTGCTGAGGAGAGATTTTGAGAATATATGCATGAAGGAGTCATAGAATATTGACTCATTCTTCACACAATTGATTGGACTAGTCACATAGATAAGGTCTCATGGAGAGATTCTTGAAGAAAGGAGGATTGTGGAGAAACTATTGAGAGTCCTACCCTCAAAGTTCGATGTGATTGTCACCACCATAGAAGAAACAAAGGATCTCACAAATTTCTCAGTTGATGAACTACATGCATCACTGATAACACATGAGCAGAGATTGACTAGAAATGAAAACTCATCTCTAGAGCAAGCCTTTAAGACCCAGATGTCCTTTGGAAGAGGAAGAGGTCAAGGTAGAGGAAACAAGAGAGGAAGAGGCAGAAGCCAAAATAGAGGTGGGATAAATAGTTCAACAAATGCTCAAGGAAGAGGCAGCGATCCAAATCAAAACCAAGGCCAAGGCAGCAGCCAACAAAGTGGACAACATCATGCTCAAGGACAAAGGTATGCAATATGCAATGTCCAATGTTATTATTGTAAAAAATATGGGCATTATGCAAATGAATGTAGGAAGAAGGAGCATGATATGAATAATAGATCTAATGAAAATTTCACTAGAGAAAATATCAGTGAAGATAATTTGTTGTTAGCTTGTAATATGGCTGAAACAAAGAGTGATGATATATGGTTTCTAGACTCCGATTGCAGTAACCATATGACAAGAAACATAGCCCTGTTTTCTAAGTTAGATCAAAGTGTGAAGTCACAAGTCACACTTGGGACTGATAGTAAAGTTTCTGTTTTGGGAAAAGGAGAGGTAAAAATATTTACAAAGAAAGGTGAAAAGAAAACCATGGCAAATGTCTATTATGTTCCTGGAATGAAGTGTAACCTCTTAAGTATTGGGTAGCTTGTTCAAAAGGGTTACAATGTTTTCTTTGAAAATGATGTATGCACCATCATGGATAGAAAACCCAAAAAATGATGTATTTCTGAACTGAAGATGACAAGGAACAGGATGTTCCCTCTCAGGATAAAAGTTGATTTGAAAGATGGGGTAGAAATTGCAGCAGTTACACAAGAGGCTTTCCAAAGAGAACCAAAGGATGAAAATTGGTTGTGGCACTTGAGATTTGGACATCTCAACTTTGGAGGTCTTAA